>JABCRI010000397.1:0-201785 GCA_015143295.1 Tetracentron sinense | reverse complement strand
AATGAATCCTTAACATTAAATGCATAATTATAATATAAGGATGAAACATATCAAAAACGTGGTAAATTTGGCTTTTTTTATTATTGAATCTAAAACATGCGTACAAGACCCATAGGCCATAACCCCCAACCCCCCGACCTGGGGGGGCCCGGGAAGTTGGCTGCCCGCCCCAGGTCTGTTTTGTTAAAACGCGCGCATCTGGTGCCCAGACTTCCACAAATGGGCCTGTTTAAACATATAATGACGCAGTCCTTGGCCCTTCCAGCATCGGTGATGGGAAGATGATGCAAGAGTCCATAAGACTTTGTGTTTATTAAATTGATTTCTCAGGGATGACATTTTTGGTTCCCTAATTTTATTCCTACCACAACATTTTTCAAAATTGTTCCCACGTTAGAAATGCTGTTCTACCAAATCCGCAATATGGCAAGGATCTAGCATTGTATCGGATCCCGGATCTGGTTTGCGGACTACCCATCCCACATACAGTTTCTATACTTCCTTGCCCTTTATCTCCACTGACCGTTCCTTTTTTTTATGTGACAATGTGACTCCCATGCTAGGTCCATACGTTCCCTTGTTATCTGGACAAAAAGCATCAAAACAATTAATAATTTTCTCTGTTTCTTTCTAATTGAGGCCCGTTACTCTGGAGCATTTCTACTTTATTTTATCCTTCTAGTCCAATAAATCCACAAAAATAAACAAACAGCGTCGCTAGCTATAATCACGTTTGACCCAGGTGTTACCTCACTCCTCAGGAGCTCGCGTCGCACTGCATTCAATCACCTTCATTACTTTACAAAATGAGACTTAACGAGTGCCCGCCTTCAATATATCCATTCCTCTGTACTAGAGCTTTGCACCTCTCATGTTTTCCTCCATCCCAGAATTAGTTGGGTGGGGTCCCCAGTGAAGTCTCAATGATCTGGTTACTTTTTCGAGACAGGGTTCTTGTCCTTCCTCTAATCCAAACCAAAATCCGACCCCGATTCACCGTCGGGGGGCTGTCCCATCGGGTGGTTTCCCCTCTACTTGTTTATTTTAAAACTCTTGCCGTTTTGGGTTGGTGGCCTACTCGCGGTACCCATCGATTTGCGACTCTGTATCATTTGGATTTACGTAACAGGTACTTAGAATCTATTTATTTAAACAGCAAAAGAATCGGTAAAACCGATCCTACCTTTATACCCTTCCCTACCCTGAATCTCTTGCATTGCATTATCACTTACATAGTCCAATAACAAAATGAAATGGGTAATTTATTTTTGAATAGTATATTGCTTTTTCTTCCCTCTACTCGCTTTGGTTCAAGCCCTTTCCTTGGGGATTCATCCTTCAGAAGATATAAAACACTTTGGGGAGTTCGATTTTGGTTTGTAATCTACAACTCATCCTAGATAGAATGCCACACCCACAAGTACAAACTGAATGTTTTTATAATCTGACACTCATTTAATGCGGAGACCGACAAAGAAAACACATAAATGCAAGTGCAGGTGGGATAATCCCAAATCCCCCGTGTACAAGAATGTGATATAGATAGTCTTGTGGGGTGCAGTCATTCCACAATATAGTTATCCCACTGCAAAATCGGATTAAAATACCCACGTCCAGGGATGTTATCCATTGCCTTTAACGCAGGTAATCCAAAGGCCATTTCCATGGACTAGATTACCGATGATGGGACTTCACGCATGTAAACCCATGAGGTCATAATTCATACCTTTTGGGAGAAGAGTGCTTTCAGCTTCAACCACGTCTGAATCGAGAACTATTACCATAGGAAAAGAAAAAATAACACCAGTACAAGATACTCATATTCAACTTGACTCAGCGCTTGCGATTCCGTATGGATTATGGATCAACAATTTTCAAATAACCAATAATGGAAAAATCCACGCTATAACCATTGAACTGAACCTGTTATTCACGCAATATACGGGCCATTGTTTTCCACCATCGCAGCGGCTGTCACAAATAAGGAAACCAAATTTGGGAAAGCAGACTGCGTTTAAAACAGAAAAGAACGAGGAGGGTACATAACGCTAAAACTTAAGCTACATATTTTTCAACAATGCACCTCATATCTTGGAAAATGCATAAATTACCCATTTTACCACTGTTTGCTTTAGCTGTCGATCATGGGAGCATGAAGGTTGTTAGCATACACCAAAGTTGCAAACCAGTTTACAGGTATTTGTAAAATATATCGTAATTTTTGTAATTACAAGCCCACTGGTTGGGGGAAATGTAGGGAGAGAAGGAAATAGCTTGCAGATGATTACATTAAACAATGATAAAAATACCATACCACTAATCTTTTTAACATCTAGCGGCTTTCAAGAATTTTTCATAAGGGCTCGAAGGGCCGTAGCTTGAAAGACTGTTGGTTTGTACTCACTTGAACAGAGGAGCTGGATCCAGTCCTCGAGCTTGCTCCTTATCTATCTGTTTTAGATCCTCCGCGAGAAACTCAGTTGTCTGACAGAAAAGTCAACAAAAAACAATCGGAACATTGTGATCCCATAACTTTGTGTGGGTTGTGTATGCATTGCTATGGTAAGAATGAGTTTTTATTCAAAAAATTAAAAAGAAGATATAGTTAAGCAAAAGAAGAAAAAATGCATGGTAAGTACATTTTGTAAAAAAAAGATGGAAAGAAAGATGATGTACAACATATATTTATACTATTCACAATAGAAATTGGGAGAAAATGAGATTCTAATATTCTCCTTCTTCATGGTGGACAAAGCCCCGGTTTGGAGGCATCCCAACTCAAACTGTGGGCTGCATGAACAATCAAATGTGTGAGGGGAAAAATACCGGAAGGACACGCATCAGCAGTTGCTCCTTCCGCGCTCTGGTTTGCTGGTAGAAGGTTGGAGCGGAGGGTGTGACACACTGACCTGTACTCCCGATGGTAAAGTCAGTAGGAGTAGAAGATGATGAACAGTAAACACTAGAAACAGTCACTGAAAAATACGCAGGCACTGGAAGCACTGAACACGTATTCTCGGGTCTGGGTTAATGAACAGTGTCCTGTGCACTAAAAATCACGGGGTTTTTACAGGGCAAGGTCGCGTATGGCCATCGATGACCATGGATGGCCATAGGTGTCCATACCACGTGTCTTTGCACTCATTGCCAAATATCTTAGACATATCTGCCGCCGGTTGCATCACACGTGAGAGCCTCCTATAAGTCCAATCGGACGGGATCGGACGGTACGCAAAGTGACCAGCATTAAATGCCAAGACAGTGCTTTCGGCACGAAACGGCGCGTTCGGCACGCCTGTCGGAATTATGGATCGCCTCCTGATCACTTCCTCCTACGAGTCAGTCTCGTTGCTTGACTTGAGCTCGGTTACGGCGTAGATGTCTTAAAACACAGCACGACATCGTTGTCGGTGAGACAACGGACTCGTTGTTCGCGTAACGACAAAGACGTTGTCAAGAGTACAATGTTCACGTTGTGCTTTGAACAACGAGCACGTTGTCAAAGCCACAACGGAACGTTGTTCTGCAAGATACAAAGACGTCATAATGCGCACAACGGGATCGTTGTGCATCAGACAACGTGTGACCCCTCTATTTTAAGCACGTGACCCCAACTCGTATCCACGTGTCACTTTCGTGAACAAAACGACAAAAACGAGCTCGTTCTCCAACACGAGTCGATTTTACGAATTTATCCGTTACAATTTGCCCCTTATGATGCTTAGAACGTAGTTCGAAGCGTCATAAACGGACAAAAAGATCATACCTGGCACTGCTCCGGAAGACGAAACGTTGCGTGCTTTAAACGCTCGCTGAGAAGGTCGACCGTTCACGCCAGCTGGTTACGCGTGCGAACCGTCACGTCTATTTAATGCGGACAGGCTGTCATCATCGCCGATTTGAATTTCAAACGCTTTAATAACTCTGACGGTTACTCTCTTTTGGTGAAAAGACGATCTTGCCACTGCTCTTCTTTCCGCTGATACAGGTGTACGGCTCAGATGAAGGGCAGTGGTGTACTTTCACAAATCTGAGATGCTTATAAAATCCCATCGAATCCTCCTTCTCTTTCACCCTGTTTCTTCAAGCACTGTTACTCTGCCGAATTTCTTCCTCAACCGAAAGTTCATCTCCCTCAAGCTCTCAACAATCTCTCTGAGTCGTCTTCTGTTCGGTACGCTCTTCAACCTTTCTCTTGTTATTTCTTACTGTTTTTCCCTTCCTCTCTTCTCTGGTTCTCAGAGGGTTCTCAGAGTGACTCTGCTCTGTGCACACTCCATTGCCCTGTTCACTGCTCTTGTCCCTCTTCTCTGTTTCTTCCAATCACCATGGCTGTCATTATTCCCGTAGAACCTGCTAGGTTAGAGGAAGTTAGAGGCCCTACCGATGATGAGGCCAGTTGCACATGTAGCGCACTTCATGGTGCCTACATTGAAAAATCCTCAGCTCTGCGCCAGCACCAGTTGGCACATCTGAACCATTATAAGGAACGTTTCGACTTCCCTTCCAATGTCAATCTCCACTTCAAGCGAGATGATGCTATCATAGATAGGCGCTTTGCCTGTACCGTTGTCTATCTCTCCCAGCTTGAGGCTGGCCTTCGCTTCCCTCTCCACCCCGTCTTGGATGAAGTTCTGTCCACCCTGCAACTTGCACCGGGACAAATGCACCCGAGCTTCCACAAATACATGTCCATGATGATCAAATTCATCAAGGACTGGTACCCAATAGAGGCTAGGCACCTATTCCACTTCTGCCATGCTGTCAGATGCCGAGGGAATGACGATGGTTTGTTCTCCTACTACTCGTGGAACAAGAAACCTTGATATCCAGAGCTCGTCTCAGGCATTCTTGATAGAGAAAGAAAGTGGAAAGCCACTCCTTTCGTTGTCTCTGGCGGCTGGAAGGCAGAGAATTCCATGGTCCCCAACGTCTTCCGAGCGGAAGCAGGTATACCACTATAGTCGTCCGTTGTCTGTTGTGCACCATTGTCCTGACTCTGTTCTCGTTGTACGTTGTATGCTCTCGTCCCGCTAACTCTCGTTGTACTCATCTTGTTTTCCTGTATGCAGCTGACGCAAAGAAGTTTCCGTACAAGAAGTTGGCCCCAGAAGAAGAAGGCCTCCTTACCGGTATCTGCCGTGCTCGAGGTGGGGAATACATCCGGTGGAAACCGCTCGAGCCTGACACGCGGGTCTCCTCCAGCACTCCAGCAACTACTCAATAACAACCACAACAACAACAACAACAACAAGGTACTTCCACTTCCACACCTTCACCAGCAACTAACCCAGCCGAAGAAGAAGAAGAAGAAGAAGGCATGGATGACACAAATCCTCCTCCACTAAGCAGGAAGCCGAGGTCTGCTCGCCCTGCGGTTCAGCTGCCACCACCGCCGAAGAGGAAGAATCCTTCTTCCAAGGGTACAACGACTGCTGACCCGAAGAGAAAGATGCCCACCCAGGCCGAGTACGAGGCCAGAAAGAAAGCTAAGGCGGACAAACGCCTGGAGAAAGAGAACGCAGCCATTGCTGCTCTCCCCTCCATCTCTGCCGTTCCTGCAATAAGCCCAGGGGCAGAGGTGACAACGGCAGTGCTCGAAGCCAGCTCGGCGCCTGGCCCCTCTCGAGCTGCACCTGCCCCAGCCAGCACGAGCTCCGCTGTTGTTGCCCTGGCCGCAACGGAAGCTGACACAACGAGTCTTCCAGCTCGTATGCTACCGTCCTTCATTCCAGACTGGTCGCCCGACTTCTCTCGGTTCGGGGTGCCGACTGTGAACGACTCGGTGAAGAGCTCGGAGAGGGCCACCCGAGCTCTGACTCACGCGATGAGGTTGCCCCGGGACATCACTAAGGTCGGCGAACTCCACCTGTCCGATCTGTCCTACGCCGCCTGCCAGACTGTGGCAACAATAAGCTTCTCCCTCCCTCTTCTTCTTACTCAACTGCTGAAATATTACTTCTCGTTGTGCTAACGCCCGAAAACTTCCTTGCAGATGAACGCGCTCGTGTAAGAACTCTGTGATCGTAGCCAGTATAGGTACAATCACCTGCGAGACGGGATCAACTACTGGAAAGATAGGACAGAGACGTTGGAGCAGACTCTCGTTGAAGAGAGACTCAAGGCAGACTTTGATCTGTCTCAAGCCAAGGCTGACACTGTTCGTGCTGAGGTAAGGTTAAACACTGCCACCAAGGCACGGGAAAAGGCTGAGGCTGAGACACGATCAGCAAAGGAGGCCGAAAAGAAGGCCAAGCAGGAGGTAGAAAACGCTGTTGTACGCATCAGCGAAATGGAGCACGTCTCCCAAGTTTTGGGCAGACAGTTGGAGGAAACTGAGGCAGCCAGGACAGCGCTGGCGGAGGAGCTCGAGGAGGCCAAGAAAAGTCAAGAGACCATCGAGAGGTCCGTGACCCTGAGACTGCAACAACACTATCAGTCTCAGCTGGACACGCTCTTGGATGAAGATCGTGCTGAGACCGAGAAAGAGGTTCTTGACTCGCTCCGCCAACAAGGCCGCCTGAAAGAAGACAATGAAGAGGACGCCACCACGTTCTCCGAGCTTCAGAGCAAAGAACTGATCGAGCTTGACAACGAGCTCGAGATGCAAGGCGTCGAGCAGCCTCACTTTCTTGAAGGTCCTGCACCCCTCCCTGCTGAGCCATCCCCCGAGCCAGCTGCTCTAGAACTTCCTGCTGCTGCCGATGAAGCTACTCCAGTGGAAACCCCAACTGCTGAAGCCTCTACTTCTACCCCTGCTGCAACGACGACAGATGCTGACCTTGAGCTCGTCTGATCTGCTGCCCCTCTGATCCCCTGCTCCTCTTTTTTGATGATGTAAATTCTTCTTTTCCCCTCTTATGGGAGTTTGTCACTGTGATTGCCCAGAAATGGGCCTTTGATATGAATAGATCGCTCCTCTTTCTTATGTTTGTACTTCTTTTCACCTCGTAGCATAGTACAACGCATGCACACAGAATAAGAAAAAAACACAACATGAGTAGTTGAATGATTTTTCATAGTCCACTGTACCGATGTTAGTGCGGCACTTCGCTATGTGAATGTTTGAATATTCGTGAAAATTATAATTGTTGCACACTAAATAAACTATTTTGATCAAAACACTACGAGCAGAACACTATGAGTAGAGCGCTACGATCAAAGCAAAACGAACAAGCACTACGAATAGAGCACTACGATCAAAGCACCACGAGCTAACACTACGAGCAAGCACCACGAGCAAACACTACGAGCAAAGCACTACGAGCGTTCACTATGAGCAAGCACTACGAGCAGAGCACTACGATCAAAGCACCACGAGCGAAACACTACGAAAAATCACTTATGAACAATCACTACGAGCAAGTACTGATCCAGATACATCATTCGCGTAGTTCACTGTGAATGCAATTTGACAAATAAAATTAATACGATGAACACAATGTAGCTCAGTTTCGAAGCACATGCTCAGAGGATGTCATTAGGATAAGCTACTAGATTTGCTCAGATGACATCCTTATATAAGCCACTCGTGTTCGTTATGAGTACGTTGTTTAGTCAAAACTTTATTTGAATTACTTGCAAAACATTCACAATATTACACTGATGAACCAGACAGAGAATAGTGTAGACAACGAGCAGGCACATAATATTGCAAGTCACATGTTGAAATATGAGCACTATGATTATGTAAAATCACTGAAAACTTGTAAGCACAATGATGCATATAAATGGCATATCGCAGATTCTATTGAAAGAATTGCCTCAGATTCATAATGTTCCAGGATTTTGAGATGAGGTTACCTTGTAAGTCTTTCAAGTAACAGACTCCAGGACTTCCCAATCGCTCTACAATATAAGGCCCTTCCCAGTTTGGTCCAAACTTGCCACTGTTAAGCTCTCTTGTGTTCTGGAACACACTTCGGAGGACAAGATCACCGACCTGCAGCACTCTCCGTTGTACTTTCTTATCGTAGGCTTTCCTCAATCGCTACTGATACCTCCTTATCTGAATGCTGGCATCTTCCCGCTTCTCTTCTAGCAGATCAAGATGAATAGCCATGAGCTCTGTGTTCTGATCTTTCTCTCCATCCTTCTTCTTGTTGTGCCAAGAACGCACTGTAGGCAAACTGATCTCTGTAGGAATGACAGCCTCCATGCCATACGCTAGAGAGAAAGGAGTTTCATTGGTAGGGCTCCTTGGAGTCGTTCTGTACCCCCACAAAACGTTGTGCAGCTCGGTGGTCCACTTCCCCTTCGAATCTTCCAGTCTTTTCTTCAAGGGATTGAGAATATTCTTGTTGGCTGCCTCGGCCAATCCATTCCCCTGAGGATAATATGGGGAAGAGAAGACATGCTTGATCTTCAGCTCGCTGCAAAAGTCGGCAATCAAACGTCCTGAGAACTGCTTCCCGTTGTCAGTAATGATGGACTGCGGTATGCCAAATCTGCAGATGATATGCTCCCACAAGAACTTCTTCACCTCTTGTTCTCCGATACGTGCAAGGGGAACAACTTCAATCCACCGAGAGAAGTAGTCAGTTGCCACTAGAAGGAAAATCAGATTCCCTGGAGCCCTTGGGAAGGTCCCATAATATCAAGTCCCCACCGTGCAAATGGCCAAGGCTGAGATACAGTGTTGAGCTCTTGAGTTGGAGCATGAATCAAACGAGCAAACCGCTGGCACTGGCTGCACCTCTTCACATACTTCTGATCATCGGCCTGCATGTAAGGCCAGAAGTAACCTTGCCCCAGAGCTCGATGGGCAATGGTTCTCCCACCTGAATGAATACCACATATACCTTCATGCAGCTCAGCAAGTATTCTCTCCACGTCTGCAGGATGAACACACTTCAGCAAAGGCCCACCAAAAGATTTCCTGAACAACTCTCCTTGCACCAAGGTATAACGAGATGCCTTGAACTGAATGCGCCTCGATTCCTTCACACTGATAGGAAGAACTCCGTCCTTCAGATAAGCCACCAGCCCTGTCATCCAGCTCGGAACTGGATTGACAAAAAATACTTCTCGGTGTGCCTGAAGAGTTATTGAGGGGTATTCTTGGAACTCCATCAGAATAGCCTTAGGCTCGTCAGCCTGCACCATGGAAGCTAGATACGCCAAAGTGTCAGCATGCCTGTTATCATCTCTCTAAGTGTGCCTAATCTCCACAACGGTGAATGTTTCACACAACGAACGAACAAGAGTAGCATACTGCTTCATCCGGTCGTCCTTGCAGTCATAAACACCATTCACCTGATTCACCACGAGCTGTGAATCACAAAACACTCTCAACGTGGAGATCTGCAGCTCTCGTGCACTCTCCAACCCAAGGAGTAAGGCTTCGTACTCAGCTTCGTTGTTGGAGGCAGTGAACCCAAGACGCGACATCTTCTGCACTTTGATGTTCTCCGGACTTATAAGCACGACGCCCAGTCTTGAACCATTGAAATTGGAAGATCCATCCACGTACAACAACCAACCGTTCCACTCCGACGCCTCGGCCCCCTCCACAACGGCATCTCCGTTGTCAACTTCAATTGGGAGCTCCCGAAGATCAACAACCATGTCCTCTGCCTCCTCCTCCACAGGGAAATCCGAAAGAAAACCTGCCATTGCTTGCCCCTTCTCTGAACTCCTAGCTCGATACTGAATATCGAACTCACTCAGAGCTACTGCCCACTTCGACATCCTCCCCGCCAGCTCGGGTCGTCCCAGCATGACTTTCAAAGGATACGTTGTGATGACAACGATAGAATGAGCATGAAAGTAAGGACGAAGCTTCTCTGCAGAAAAGACAAGAGCCAGACACACCTTCTCGAGCTTGCTATAATTGCACTCCGCCTTGAGAAAGGTTTTGCTGATGAAATAGACAGGTTTCTCCACGCCATCACAGCTCCTGACCAGGACGGAACCAAGGGCTTGCTCTGAAACAGACAAATAGAGATATAAGATTTCACCTGGCTCTGGCACCGAAAGGATAGGAGCTGAGCCTAAATACTCCTTCAAGGCAAAGAAAGCTCGGGAACACTCTGGAGTCCACGTAAAAATGGAGTCCTTCCTCAGCAACTCGAACAGAGGTTTGCAACGATCAGATGACTTGGAGATAAACCAATTCGGCCTGTCAGCTTTTGGATCTCCTTCTTCGACTTAGGCTCTGGCATGTCCAGCAAAGTACGGATTTGAGCTGGATTAGCCTCAATCCCCCACTGACTCACAAGGTAACCCAAAAATTTCCCTGAGGTAACTCCGAAGGTGCACTTCTCTGGGTTGATCCTCAGATTGAAAGATCGCAGCACAGAGAAAGGCTCAGCAAGGTCCGCCACCAGAGTACCTCGTACTCAACTCTTCACAACGATATCGTCGATGTACACTTCAACCGTCTTGCCAAGGAGTGACCCGAACATGAGATTCATCAGACGTTGATAGGTGGCACCTGCATTCTTCAAGCCAAAAGGCATCACCCGATAACAGAACAAGCCTCGCTCTGTTATGAAGGTGGTCTTCTCTCGATCTGCTTCTGCCAGGAGGATCTGGTTATAGCCCGAATAACCATCCATGAAGGATAACATCTCGTGGCCAGCAGTGCCGTTGATGAGCCTGTCTATCCTTGGCATGAGAAAAAAGTCCTTGGGGCAAGCCTTATTGACACCAGTGAAGTCAATACAAACTCTCACCTTCCCGTTCTTCTTAGGCACAGTCACAACATTGGCTATCCAATCAGGGCACTGCACCTCCTGAATGAACCCGAACTGGATCAGCTTGTCAATCTCCTCGTTCACTGCATCATGATAAGCTGGAGCAAGCCTCCGAGGTTTCTGCTTTACTGGAGGGATAGCAGGATCAGCATTGAGGTGATGGCAGATAACACTCGGATCGATGCCAGTCATGTCTTTGTGAGACCATGCAAAGACATCAAGATTTTGCCTAAGGAAGTTCAGCAACTCGAGCTCCTCCTCCGCTGTCAAGCTCGTCCCGACCTGCAACACCTTTGGCTCTTCTTCCGTTCCCAAATTGACAGCTTTCGTGGGCTCAACGGAAGGTCTGCACAACGATGTCTCCGAGCTCTCTTCCACAACGGGGACGACCTGTAACTGCTACGAAGGCACAACGGAAGCAGGAAAATCGCACTTCTGCGATGCTAACTGATCACCTCTGATCTCCTGAGGCCCGTCCTGCGTTGGGTACTTCAACACCTGGTAGTACGAGGACGGAACAGCCTTCATCTCATGGGTCCACCAACGACCCAAGATGGCATTGTATGGTGATGGCGCGTCCAGGACGGAGAACCTGGTCTGAAGGACAACGGGTCCAGCCACAACGGGCAAGACAACGTCACCTACAGGCTTCATCGAGCTGCCATCAAATCCGAACAGGGGAGTCTGAGCAGGGATGAGGACGGAAGGATCCAGCTTCATCTGAGTGAAAGCATGAAGGTACAAGATGTCTGCTCCACTCCCTGAATCCACGAGCACTCTCTTGATGTCGAAATCTCCTATTCTCATGGTGAGAACAAGAGCATCATAGTGAGGCCGGATCACTCCTGCCAGATCACGATTAGTGAATGTGAGTGCCTGCTCAACGCTTCTGCTAGGCACTTGCACCTGGCACACTGCAGCCTCATGAGAAAGCTTCCTGGCCTTCGCCCTGGAGTTCCTCTCTACATCTGCTCCCGGCGCTTGCACACGGCAAATGACATTGATCGTGCCCAAGGAAGCCCCTCCACTGGTGCTGGGATTATTGGAGGGTTCTCCTCCACGAGATTGGGACACCGGCTCCCTGGCACGCTCCGTACCGCCATTGTCAGAAGAAAGATACTCTCCCAAGTACCCTTCCTGAACAAGCCTCTCCAAGTATTCCCTCAGAATACGACATCGGTTGGTGAGATGACCACGGCACTTGTGATAGTGACAATACTCATGCACCCGTGGTCCCGATGTGATATCCTGCACCGCCCTCGCCGGCCACTCAAAGTATGGCTGATCCTCCATTGACCTCATGATGGTCGCCGGGCTGACTGTGAAATTGATGGGCGGGGCTCGATCTGTAAAAGATCGCCTCTCATTAGGCTGCACGCCTCTCTCGTGCTACACTTGAGGCTGCACTTGGCGTGGCTGATACTGCTGCCTCGCCTGATGTTAATCATTAGGACGCCTCTCCGTCCTGCTCTGCTGCTGATTAAAATTTCTTTCAAACAGGCGCCGATCCGGCTGATCCCGCTGAGTCACATAAACAACTCTCTCCTTCTGCTTCCTTGGTGGTGAGTCCTCAGATGATGAAGACTCGTACCTCTGCTTCTTCTCCTTCCTCTTCGATGATCGGTGTGTCCTCTCCACGACATCCACCACTCTCGCTCTGGGCTTCGGCACTGACACAACGGATACGTCCTCCTCGTACCTCCTGTACTTGGTGGCACGTACCATCAACTCGTCCATCTTGACAGGATAGTCAAGAGCTAAGGACTTGTAGAGCTCAGAATGCTTGGGGATAGCATTCTTGAAAGCAGCTATACAGCTCGCTTCGTCAACCTTATCAATGTTGTGGACTTCATCGGTGAAACGCGAAATGAAGTCCTTCAAGGATTCGGCCGGCTTCATCCTCAAAGAGAAGAGAGTATCTGCACCTGCCTTCTTCTTCTTATTGATGATGAAGCGATCAATAAAGGCCGACCTGAGCTCTGAGAAGTTGCTGATGGAACCAGGAGGCAAGTTCCGAAACCACTTCGATGCTGCCCTAGACAGGCTGTTGGGGAAAGCCTTGCAATACAGGTCATCATCTGGATTGCGAACAGCCATCGCGTGTTTGAAGTCAAACAAATGCTCCTCCGGGTGCGTCTTTCCAGTGTACATGGGGAAGATCGGAGTTATGAACTTGGAAGAAGTATAGGACTGGTTGATGGCATCCGTGAAAGGAGAGTTCTCAACGTTGTCCTTTGCTGACTGAGCAAAGTGGTCAGGAATCCCTCCCTTCATGCTCTTAACGCGAGCACCGATCAAGGCCTCCACCTCCTTGGCAGTCACCCAAGTCTTCTGGGTGTCTGCGCCTCCAGTATCCACTCTCAGGTCTTCTCTTCCTGCCCCTTCTCGGAAATCCACACGATCCGAAGGGATGCTCTGCTCTGCCCGAACCGGAGGTTGCCTTACATCCCCTTCAGTAGGAAGAAGCACAAACCTGGTTTCACGGTTCTCCGGGGCAGAAGGAGAAGAAGAGAAGTCAAACTGACGTCTCAAGGAAGGCCTCTGCAGTGGTACCTCATCCACCTCGAGCCTGCTATGCTCGAATGCCTCCAGCCTTGCCTGCATCAACTGCTGCTGCCTGGTGATTTGATCTAGAGCAGACTGCTGCACTTGCAGCATCACCAAGATGCGATCTGAAACAGAGAACTCAGCAGAAGGAGGCACGGTCCTCTCTGGTTGCCCAGACGAAGGACTGACTCCAGGAATATGCACGACAGAAGGTATGAAAGAAGTGGCCTGAGGGGTTTGATCCTCATGCCCGAACATTACTGACTGATCAGCCATGATCACAGAGAGCAAAGGGGGGTCCGTTTATTATTTCCCACAGACGGCGCCAATTTTGTGAGGGGAAAAATACCGGAAGGACACTTGTCAGCAGCTGCTCCTTCCGCGCTCTGGTTTACTGGTAGAAGGTTGGAGCGGAGGGTGTGGCACCCTGACCTGTACTCCGATGGTAAAGTCAGTAGGAGTAGAAGATGATGAACAGTAAACACTAGAACAGTCACTGAAAAATACGCAGGGCACTGGAAGCACTGAACACGTATTCTCGGGTCTGGGTTAATGAACAAGTGTCCTGTGCACTAAAAATCACGGGGTTTTTATAGGGCAAGGTCGGTATGGCCATCGATGACCATGGATGGCCATAGGTGTCCATACCACGTGTCTTTGCACTCATTGCCAAATATCTTAGACATATCTGCCGCCGGTTGCATCACACGTGAGAGCCTCCTATAAGTCCAATCGGACGGGATCGGACGGTACGCAGAAGTGACCAGCATTAAATGCCAAGACAGTGCTTTCGGCATGAAACGGCGCGTTCGGCACGCCTGTCGGAATTATGGATCGCCTCCTGATCACTTCCTCCTACGAGTCAGTCTCGTTGTTGACTTGAGCTCGGTTACGGCGTAGATGTCTTAAAATACAGCACGACATCGTTGTCGGTGAGACAACGGACTCGTTGTTCGCGTAACGACAAAGACGTTGTCAAGAGTACAATGTTCACGTTGTGCTTTGAACAACGAGCACGTTGTCAAAGCCACAACGGAAACGTTGTTCTGTAAGATAACAAAGACGTCGTAATGCGCACAACGGGATCGTTGTGCATCAGACAACGTGTGACCCTTCTATTTTAAGCACGTGACCCCAACTCGTGTCCACGTGTCACTTTCGTGAACAAAACGACAAAAACGAGCTCGTTCTCCAACGCTGAGTCGATTTTACGAATTTTATCCGTTACAAAATGGATCCAATCATCCTGGAGTTCAATAATATCGTGTGGAGCTACTTTTGGGTAGTCGCTGAAAATGTAACTGAAGAGAGATAGATCATTAGATCTATCTGATTTTTGGGCTTCAAATTCAGAATAGTCCGGTATTTGATAACTAAACAAACAAACCCAAACTAATGGTTACTACAGGAGAAAAGGAAGGCTTTTTTCATAAACCTCGTCTCAAGGCCAAGTAGAAGTAGAGCTTCTTTCGAAAGTAGAGTTTAAACACAGAGTACTGTACACAACCAATTACAACTGTATAATGAAGATTTTGATTTTTCCAATCCTCTTACCATATACAGAAAAGCAAGGGCTCTCTTTACTTTTTCTTCAGAAATGCAAATCTCCATGGCTTCCTGTTGATTCTTAAAACTAAAGACTACAAACATCCTCTGCTATTTACCCATCACAAGCACCTCACTCTGATTCTTGATTTGGTCAGAAGGTATAGGTGTAGTGGAAACCGGGAAGCTAGTGACTTGCCACACTGTTTCCAAGACCTATCAGGAATATTAACCTAGCTCCATTAAATTTATGGAAATAAGGCATTGATACAACTACAATTTCAAAATGAGAAAAAAAAACAGGAATATTTCATTAATTATGTCATGACCCAAAATCTCTCTTAGGAGTAAGGTTAGACTGTAGACGTGATTATCATAACCTGACTAATCATCCTGCAATATACAAGACATAGTAGATAGTGAACCTGAAAATTTTTCATTTAATATCAACCGTATTCCGAGTACAAGAGTCAACTAAAGACTTAATCAAAATCTAACCATATACATCAGATCCCTAGCTGGAGTTTCCACTCGAGCCGACACCAAATCCCAAAATGAAATCCCAAAATACATGTCACTCTCTCTCTCAAACCTCAACCATAAGGCCACATGTCGAGGCCCCTATCATCTGTATGCTGATCTCCAGCAATCTCCTGCTGGACCCGTGGTTCCAAATCACGATCATCCCACCTGAAAACTAGTGAAATAACAATTCGGCTGAGCATTGAATACTCAATGCATACAAACTACTAACTAACAATGTTTTAAAACATTTACGTTTATAATAATATGCTCGCATGTACATAGAATAAAGCAGTTCGAAGTAGAACTAAGTAAGATTAATCATACAGTAATATGAGTGCAGAAGTCACAATTCTTTTTCAAAACCTATCATGTGCCTACTTTTAAAATTATACTTACATCCGTACTTTTCTAATCTTAATTCAATTTCATATACACATACTCAAAATCACATGCTTTTCGAACTTTACTTTAAAACCATACTTTCATTGTTCACATCATGCATTTCTCTTTTTCTTTACAGTATCCACCACATGCATCACTCCTTACCATCATTCACACATACACATTGTGAGCACGGGAATTTACTCACGGGAAAAAAAGTCGCCACCTTTTCATTCAGAAGGGATAAGTCCCCCGAGAGTTGGATAAAGTCTTGGTCTACGATTGAGAACAGGGTAAGGGATTCGGTTAAGTCCGGGGAAGATGTTAGGCACCCCGAGGCTTTCGTTTAACAACGGTTCCATACTCCCTAGGTGTAAGCCAATTAAAGTCAATCTTGTTCAAAATGCCAGAGTGCTTAAGGTAATACTAATCTAAGAAATGAAAAGCTAATTAGGATTGAACCAGGGTTGGGTTGCCTACGTACTCATAGGGTGAGATTAGACCGAGTGTAGTTCCGGTACATGAGCTTGTGCAGAGGCTGGGAGTGTGTGTATGTGCACCAAGGGTGGCTAACATGGACTAGTCCGGTAGACTAGTAAAGCCCGGTAGGCGTAGGGGTAGTTTGGTAGACTAAGGTTTAGGCCCGATAGGCTGAAAAGGGTAAATCTAGTAGACTTGACTCAGACCCAATAGGCCGAGAGCGGGTCCAGAGGCCAAAGTAAAGCCCGGAGGCAGGAGTAAGCCCGGTAGGCTTACGGGTTGGGCCCGGTAGGCCTGGATTAGGCCCGGAGGCCAAGATTGGGGCCAAAGGCTAGGATTAGGCCTAGTGGGCTAAAAGGTGATTCCAGTAGATTAGATTTAGGTTCGATAGGCTAAATTTAACCATGGTTAGGGCTGCTAACTGGGGTTAAAGATGATCTAATCGTGATTAGGGTTGCTAACCAGGTTTAGAAATGGGCCAAGGTCAATTTTATGGTCCATAGGTATTTTTAAGGATTTTTCCAAGCTTTTACCGAGGTTAAGGATTGCTTAACCATGGTTAAGGAAGGGTGGTCACCATGGTTAGAGGTGCTAACCACAATTTAAATGGCCACAGAAGGTCATTTTAGTTTTCTTAGAATTTATATGATTTTCTAAGCATTTTTCTAGATTTTTATGTGTTAAGGGCTACTTAACCATGGTTAAAAAGTTAATCAGAAAGGATTTAACTATGGTCAAGGGTCCTAACCAGGGTTAAGATGATCACAGAAGATCATTCTGGAATCCTTAAATTAATTCTGATTTTTTGGTTATTTTCCCATGATTTGTGGGGTTAAGGGGTGCTTAACGATGGTTAAGGGTATGGTTAAGTCAAGAATGGGCCCAGGGGGCTAAGCAAGGCCTAATGTGGCCTCCTACTAGGCCTGGGCCCTTGCAAAAGCCCAGGGTTCAAAACAAGTTTAATGTCGGTAATAGGATTACCGACATTATAATTGTTATTTTAACCCTGGTTTGCTCGATGATAACTCGGGTTAGGGGATGATCCATGGAGATCTGAGAGCATGGTTCTGAAGAGGGTAGTCCAGGAAAGAGATTGAGCCCCGAGTGGGCCCCAGTGGTGGCCTGGAGTGGGCCCCACAGAGATCCAAAGGTACTATACCTGAAAATACAGAATGGCGGTAGATGATCTACCGCCACTACCAAAGTAGGCAAATATGTGAATGGCGGTGGATGGTCTACTACTACTCTGCACAGTGTCGATTTTTTCAAATTTTAACCACGGTTAATACTAACCCATAGGCCTGGAAGGACCAGGTTAGATTAAGAAAGAGGAGAGGGGTTCAACCTGGGCCCTAGACATGGACCAGGGCCCACCTAAGTAGGCTAACCAAGCTACAATAGTAAACTGCCAGGAATGGCAATACTCAGTTTACCGCCATTCCTGGTTTTCTCAAAAACCTAATTTTTGCCCATGGGGCTGTGCACAGAGGTAACCAGGGGTTCCCTCATAACCTGAGGGACCCCTAGCAGGGTCTGAGATCGTCTTGTAGCTTTAGGAAGGTGGATATACCCGTAGGAGTTCACCACACCTATGATCAAGGTGGGTAAACACCCTGTGTGGGTTCGGTTTACCAACTGAACAAAAAAAAAATGCAAAAAAGTCCCCTGAAAATGACCAGGGGCTCATATGATTGCTAAAGCAAGAAGAAAAATGGGGTAGGGAGTGCCCTACCCTATGCTCTATTTTTTGCCGAGTGGTGGAGACCTACACGCTGATGGTAGGTCCCACCGGTGGTGCTATAGCAATAGGGGAGTCTCAGAGGACTCCTGGGTTCTAGGAATGCTTACAAAAGCTTGAAGAGGGGCTTAAACCTTTGGGAATTACTCAGAGGTTCAGCTAGGGATTTTTTCTGATCAGTTTACAGTGGTGGGGGGTTGCCCTTTATAGGCAAAGCTCTAAGGACCTAAGGGGGATTAAAATGGAAGGCCTGAGAGGTGATTGGACCTTGTAGGGGTCGAGTAGGGGAGCTGAGGTGATGATGGAAGGGATGGTTGAGTGTGTAAGGATCTGTAGATTGCGAACTTGGAACTTGAACAATGGTCATAGATGGTTTACCGTCATTGTTAAACTAGGCTAAAACTGAGTTGACGGTAGACTATCTACCACCACTATGAGATTTTGATTGAAATGAGCCTGGCCCATGCACACTCAGGTAAGGGAGTTTGGTCATAGTGTTTTTAGGCCTTATGGGCCCAGGCCGAAGGATTTAGGCCCCTAAGGGCCATGGACTAAGGGTTCAAGCCGTAAGGGCTCTAGGGCTAGGCTAGGGCTTCGGTTAGGATTACCTAGGGCTAGGTTTTTGACATAGGTTTCGTACTAGGATTTAACTAGGGTTGAGTCCTAGGGTTTTAACTAAGGTTGTGTCCTAGGGTGTAACTAGGGTTTACCTAGGGCTTAGCTAAGGTTTACCTAGGGTTAAGGTTTGGTACTAGGGTTTGACTCAGGGTGAGGCCTAAGACTAACTAGAGGCTTACATAGGGTTTAGGGGACTCGACTGAGGATAACAATGGTTAAAAGATTTTAACCATGATTAGACAGTGGTGTAAAAATTCACGAGATTAGGAAAGAGCATACAGGATGTCGAAGACACTCGGGAGTGTCGAAGGGGTGGCATGCAGGAGGTAATGCTGCGGTATGAAGAGATTTCCAAGGAGCATACAAGATATCGAGGACATGTGGGGGTGTCGAAGGGGTAACATGCAGGATGTAATATGGCGATATGGTGAGATTACCAAGGAGCATACAGGATGTCGAAGACACTCGGGGGTGTCGAAGTCACTCGGGGGTGTCGAAAGGGTGACATGCAGGAGGTAATGCTGCGGTTTGACGAGATTACCAAACAGCACACAGGATGTTGAGGACACATAGGGGTGTCGAAGATTACGGCATGCTCAAGTGGCTTTAGCAGGATTGATTTAAAATGGCCGAGGGGCGTTGGATTTTGATCAAGAAAGATACTGAGGGTTTGGTCACACGAGGTGTGATGCTATGTAGGGATGTCATGCTGGGGATAAAGGCGAGGATGCTTTCCCTTGACTCTGTTGATTGCGACTTACGTGGTTGCATGGTGTCAGCTTCTTCTACTTTATTTTGCTGGGGCTGCTCAGTGCAAGCTATTATGACCAGGTCTGGATACCGAAAGGTGTAGTTTTGAAAACCTTTTTAGAAAAGTGTTAGACTTTTGCAAAAGTTTTTGATTTTAACAGATAGAAAGCTAAGCTTAACTTTTGGGATTTATCACGAATTGCCTTTGTCAGGGCTTGGGGATTTCGAGATCTGCCTTTCTCTCTCGAAGAGTGAAGTATGACCCAGAGGAGGTTTTGTTACTGCCGGTGATGCTCATGGGTAGACCTGTTTGTCTTGTCATTGCTGGAGATTAAACTCTGGCTGGGGAGAAGCTTATAGGGGAGCAAATTGGACGCTTTTAAACTCTTGCTAGGAAGAATGCTTGTAGAGAGCATTGGGAAGCTTCTTCTGGAGATCCCCTGGGGAATGTGACACCATCATAGACCGCTACTGGGGATCCGCTGGCTGGAGACTGGATTTTAGCTGGGGATTACCTTATTAAAGGGTATCAGCTGCTTCTTGGGGAATTGAAGTCTCTGCTGGAGACTACTGCCCGGGATTCTATTTCTCCATTTGGTCTATTGGGGACTGCTGCAGGGGACTTATCTGACTAGACTGATTGCTGCCGGATTCTGTTGCCAAACTGCTCTTCAGCTTTTCTCTCTTTTTTACCCTTGGAATGACCAAGTCATGGGGTTCACATAATTTTTGCGTGATGAGGTCGTTACCGGTTTTCCTCATGCCTGTGAAGCTGATTGATTTTTGTCCCTTTTTGTACCTAGTCACAAGATTAGGTCTGGGGATCACATGATTTTTGCGCAACGAGGCCATTGCCAGTTTTCATTCATGCCCGTGAATTGTAAATTGGACTTCTTCCATCATTGCCCTAAACGGCACTCCTTTGAGGGATTTATTGAGACTATGCTTCTGCTGAGGATATAGATGTGATATTGCACTTGCACTTGTAGCCTCTAGGGGATCTAGAAGGACTTGGAGTAGGACGAAATATGGGCTGGGGGACTGAAGTTTGGGACACCTGGGGATTTCTCTTGTTGTAGTTAATTGGCACTCCCTCAGAGTTTTGCTTTGTCACAATCGATTTTCATACTCCTAGCAGTTTTTTTTTCATTGGGGAAATTGAGAGAGGTTGTCTCTGCTGGGGAGGGTGAGAGAGGTTACCTTTGCTGAGGATAGAGAGGTTGTCTTTGTTTGAAGATTGTTTTTCAAGCGAGGTTGTCCTTGAAAGGTTTTTCTGCTGGGGAAAGAGTCCGAAGAGATTGTCTCTGTGGGGAGTCTCAAGCTTTTGAAAATGTTTCGACTTCTATTTTGGGTTTTTCCTTTGATGGAAATTTGTATTCTTGAGAGCCGACTCGTCTGGGGAAATTAAGAGGATTTTTGCTCCGCTAGACTTTATGGTAAGAGGTTTTTAGAGAGGCTTTGGTTTCACTGGGGGTGATTTGACTCTGCATGGGGAAGCTTTGAGAGAGATGTGATTCTTCTAGGGGAGGAGTTGACTTCACGGGAGAAAGTTAGGGGAGGCATGATCTCCTATTTTATGACCGCACATGATTTGTCAGGTTGCCTACGTACCCTTTGCAGGATCAGGTCATGACGTAGTTCAGGTAAATATCGCAGAGGGCAAGGGAGGGTGTCCTTGAAAAGGTTGTATGAAAGAAGTATTATTAGGCTCAAGGGGCTAACTAGCGAATTCCATTTGATTTGTAAATGGGTTACATAGAAAAAAGGATAAGGAGTGTGCCAAGGATGGCCTCCTATCATTTCCCGGAGAAACTACAAGTGTAAAGCGCCTATCAGACCTAGACCCTAAGTGTAGTATCGTTTGACTTTGTCCATGTTGACGGGCTCTGGGAGGTCTTCGTCATTCATACGTCCGAGTTGAAGGGCTCTGCCTGAGAATTTGTCTCAGATGATGGATAGGCCTTCATAATTGGGGGCAAACTTGCCCCTTGGGTCAGGGCGGTTTGGTAACATCTTTCGGAGAACCAGATTGTCGATCTCCATGCTTTGTGGTGACTTTCTTGTTAAATGCCCTAGCCATACGCCTCTAATAGGCCTGAGAGGGATTGATGGCTTTCAGTCATAGCTCTTCAATCAGATTCAGCTGCTCGTACCGGGTTTGTGCCCACTTTGTTTCTGATAGCTCTGCTTCCATTAGCACCCGGAGTGATGGAACTTGTATTTCAATGGGGAGGATCGCTTCCATACCATAAGCCAGAGAGAATGGTGTTGACCCAGTTGAAGTTCAGATGGATGTTCTGTAGGCCATGAGTTTGTATGGCAGCATTGGTTGCCATCTTTTGTATAATTCTCTTTATGTTTTTGTTGGCGGCTTCAACTGCCCCATTGGTCTGTGGCCTGTATGGCATAGAATTGTGATGTTGTATCTTGAATATCTAGCAGAGATCCGTCTTCCCTTTGTTGCAGAAGGTGAGAGCATTATCCGTTACAATCTCATATGGGACTCCATATCGGCAGAGATGTCCCATTTCAGAAAATACTGAACCACTAAGGCTGTGACATTGGCATAAGAGGCTGCCTCGACCCATTTTGTGAAATAATCAATTGCAACCAGGATGAATTGATGTCCGTTAGATGCTTTTGGTGTTATGGGACTGATGACGTCGATGCCCCAAGCAGAGAATGGCCAAGGAGCAGTGAGATTTATAGCTTGTTTGGTAGTACATTTATCCTATCGGCATAGATTTGGCACTGATGGCATTTCTATACATGCTTGCAATAGTCTGATTATATTGTAGACCAATAGTATCCTAGTCTCAGTATATTCTTGGATAACATTAATCCGTTTATGTGTGGGCCATAAGTTCCTTCATGAACTTCTTCGACTACCTGTGCTGCTTCACTGGTATCTAGGCACCTGAGTCAGATTAAGTTTGGTGACCTTTTGTACAAGATTCCTCTAGAGAGGACAAACTGAATGGCCAGTCTTCTAATTGCCCAACGGTCTATTTTCGTAGCAATGGGCGGAAAGGTCCTGTCTTCGAGATACTGCTTGATGTCTACGTACCAAGGCTTGTTGTCTGATACCTCTTCGATCTGAAGGCAGTAGGTAGGCTGATCCTACTGCTGAATCTCGATCGGCCAGAGCATGATACCTACAAGGATCTGAACCATGGAAGTGAGAGTGGCTAGTGCATCGGCGAATTTGTTTCGATTCTTGGACCTGTGACTGAAGCTGATTCTTCTGAACTGATTGATTAGCAGATTGAGGTAGGCCAAGTACGGGACTAGCCTTGCTTCTCGGATGGCCCAGGATTCATTTGCCTGACAGATTACTAGAGATAAGTCACCGAAGACGTCTACCTCTTCAATCCCGATGCTCAGGGCTTCTTTTAATCCGGTTATGCATGTCTCATACTCTGCCTCATTGTTGGAGCATCTGAATTTTAGCTTAACTGAGATAGGGAGGTGTGCTCCCTTAGGAGAGATTAGGACTGCTCCTTCCCCATGATCGTGATTGTTAGCGGCCCTGTCGAAGTATAACTCCCAGCTGGAGTACTTTTGTTCATCTGCTTTTGCATACAGGATGGCTTCGTTTGGAAACCGATCATATACTGAAACATAGTCTTATGCTGGACTGAGGGCTAGGTGATCTGCTATCTCCTACCCTTGATTGACTTCTGAGTCATGTACGTGATGTTGAATTCAGACAACATCATAAGCCATCGGGCAGTTCTTCCAGTGGTGGCTGGTTTTTCTAGTAAGTACTTGAGTGGATCCATCCAAGAGATCAGGATTGCCGGGTAGGAAAGTAGATAGTGCTGGAGATGTGAAGTAGCCTAGACCAGTGCCAGACACATCTTCTCAAGAGGGTTATATTGCTCTTCGTACTCTAGCAGGCGCTTATTGATGTGTAGATGGCTTGCTCTGTTCTGCCTGTCTTATCATTTTATGCCAGGACGCACCCCATGGAGGTTTCTTGTACTGAGATGTATAGTAGCAGTGGCTATCCCTATGTAGGGGGCACAAGTACTGGAGGGTTGAGCAGATACTGCTTTATTCTATCAAAGGCTTCTTAGCATTCTGCTGTCCACATTATTGGTGTGTTCTTCTGGAGAAGCTTGAAGATCGATGTAAGCACCCCAATTTTGCACCCCTTTTAGCATCTTTTACCCCTCTAAAAATCCTCTTAAAAACCCTCTTTTAAGACTCTCTTTCCACGTGCTTCAATTTTCGAAAAACGCCCCTTAGGTGAAAATTGACCAAAATGCCCCTAGGGTGAAAAATGACCAAAATACCCCTGAAAAAATTCTAAAAGTTTTCATTTGGTTCAAAATGATTTTACAAATTTTTTGATGAATTTTGGTTATTTTTGGGATTAAATCGGACTTAAAACGGTAGAAAATGACCGAAACGCCCCTGGAGTATAAAATAACCAAAACGCCCCTGAAAAGCACCAAAAAATTCATGTTTTATCTAAAATATTTTTCTAGATTTTATCAATTCAATTTTGACTATTTTTGGACTCAAAATATGCTTAAAACGATAAAAACAGTTTTTCAGCAAATAGGAGTATAAACAAAAAAACCAAAAAATCAGTTTTTTAAAGGGCCAAACAGGCCCTAAGGGGCAAGCTCGCCCTTTTAAAAGGTGCGGGACCATGTCGGTCCTACTTCCATGGAAAACTTCAATTATTATTATTATTTTTGTTAATAATAAAATATATTAAAATCTCGCCGTTAAAAAAGGCGCGGATTTCGAAATATCGCGTTGCCGACTCACTGTTCATACCGCTTTACTATTCATTAAAATATAGTAAATCGCGCCCTTTAAAAAGGCGCGGACCCCGTTTTGAAAAACTATAAATACCCCCCACCCCTTCCTTCATTCTTCATTCCTTTTCCACTTGCTCTCTTCTCTCTCCTCTTTCGAAAATCCTTCTTTTGGCGTCGGCGATTCCGAGAATTCGATTTCGAAGAATCGTTCTCGGGAGCACTTATTTCAAAGACCCTTTTGATTTTCCGGAAGGTAAAATCGCCAAAACTCTAACGTTTGTTTTGTCTTTTAGTAGTTTAATTAGTTTTTTAATTATTTTTTAAATTGCTTAAATTGCTTAGACTGCTTATCCTGTCAAACCCCTGCCCGGTTTTACTTAAACCCGGCTTACCCTGTCGAACCCCTGCCCGGTTTTACTTAAACCCGGCTTACCCTGTCGAACCTCTGCCCGGTTTTACTTAAACCCGGCTTACCCTGTCAAACCCCTGCCCGGTTTTACTTAAACCCGGCTTACCCTGTCGAACCTCTGCCCGGTTTTATCCAAACCTAGCCTCGCCTAGTCAAACCCCTGCTCAAATCCCAGTTCGAAACTAGTCTCGCCTAAGTCAAACCTCTGTCCAAATCCCAGTTTAAAACCCTAGGTATACCCCGATCAAACTCTAGTTAAACCCTATCTATCTGTTCAAACCCTGTTCAAATACCCACCTCACCGAGGCTCCTCGGCACGAGTCTAAACTGCCCCATCGCTCCTCAGCACGAGCTTAAAAGGTCATTTCGCTCCCAAATGAGCGTAAACAATCAAATCAAATCAAATCAAACCTCCAATCAAATCAAACCATCAATCACTAGCCGGAACTACGTGTGGCTTGAGTCCACTAACTGTGGATACTTAGGCAACCTTGATCGGGTTCAGCTCCCCTAGGATAGAAGCGCTATTCCATTCTTATCCTGCCTATCTTTATTTATTTCATTCATATTTCATTTCCCAGCATATATATCGAATTTCAAGCTTCTCTTATGGTTTCCTTTATTTGATTCAAACTTAGGGAGTAGGTAACCATCTCTGGATGGGAGTTTAGGGGTGCCTAACCCCTTCGCCTAACTCAATTGAATCTCTTACCCTGACCTTTGATTTCCAGACCATGCCTTATCCAACAATTTTAGGGACCTATTTCCCTAAGAATTAGATAGGTGGCGACTCACAACCCAATTACAATTTATCCCTACTCCTTATCGGGATCCATCCTGATCGGGAATGGAAGGGTAAAATTCAGGTACTCACAGCTGGCGACTCTGCTGGGGACTGTGGTTTCGCAGACCAGGGTTCAAGCCAAAACCTGAGTTTTAATCAAGCATTGGAAACCACATTAGAAGCTTCAAAATTCATCTATATGCTGCAAATTTTTATTATTTGAACCTCGAACATTTGTTTGCCAACTTAGCAACATGCCTAGGATTCCATTTCTTTTATTCATTGCTTGATTTCAATTGATGTATATACATTCATATTCATTGCATACCAGAATAAGAACCCTTTCACCTATCTAGATTGGATCCAGTAAGCTTACAATCGAGGGATGGTTATCCCCGATGCTGGAGCCCAAAGATCTGTGGAAAGTACTGGTTGTAGACCGAGAGATGGTTATCTCCGGTTAACGCAACTGGTCTTTCCCGCTTGCACTAATCATCCATTTTCAGGTATGTTCTATACCGGGGAGTCGTATATACGGTCAAGTGCTCCTCAAACTTTTAGACAAAACCCTGCATACACTAGCATAAGCATGTAGACTATTAATCTCTGTTTGGGCATAAACCAAGAGCTACCCGTCAGAAGGGATAACCTTATCCCTATTCTACTACTGGTTTAAGCCGCTATACCTACCCTTTCGGAGCTTTGTATGAGCCTTGATTGCTAGATAGGTCTAACCCTAATCCATTCATTTTAATTCATTTCATACATGATTCTTTTTAATTCAATTCAAAATTTATAAAGGATTCAATTCAATTCATAATGTTCGAGTTAAAAAAAAATATTTCAATTCATCTTGTTCATATCATCATCCATTCTATTAAACATCATAGCCATCATATAGGTCAAGTCTTGTCATCATCTACCTCATTCATTTCATCTCCAATTGTAGTATATTCATGAGTCGGAGATTTACTCGTTCTATGACTAAAGCACTTGCCCTTGCACAAGCAGAGCAAGAGAAAGAGTATCTCGAAGATTTACCACTAGCACTCTCAGAGATGGAGCACGAAGAAGCACTAGCTAACATGTCCACCATACAAGCTTTGGATAATGCACGCGAAATTCATGAAATCAATGGTTCAATCACTGCAATCTTTGAATCACTGAAGAGTCTTACCATGGCACAGGCATCTAACCGTCCCATTCTTCAACCAGGACCTTCATCTGTTGAACAACCTACTAGATCATCCCCCAATCCTCAACCCACTGATGACCCAGACTTTGGCCAGTATGACCAACCTGCTGATGAAGTAAACCAAGCCCCACCAGATCAACCAAATTCGCTCACCCCAGAGATAACGCTGTTCATAAAGAAGCAACAAGAGCAAATGGAAAAAGTCCAAGAGCAGCTCAGGCAGATACAAAAGGGGAAAACAGTCCAGGGAAATGATTTCTCAGATTTGACATTCTATACTGGGGCAGCAGTGTCTGAAAAGTTCAAAGTCCTAGTCTTCGAGAAATATGATGGTAAGGGATGTCCTCGTACTCACCTCAGGCTCTACTACGGAGACATGCTTGGCCATGGTGGAAATCCTGCATTACTAGTCCAATACTTCCAGAAGAGTTTGACCGGTCCGGCTTTAAGATGGTTCACGTCACTGGATTTAGAAAGGATCAAGACATGGAAGGACCTGACAACTGCATTTGTTGAACATTACTCTTTCAATATGGAGCTCCTGCCACAGAAGGGTGACCTTGAGCTCATGTTCAAAAAACCTGATGAGTCATTCATCGAGTATGCAGCCCGATGGAGGGAGATGGCAGCCAGAATGAGAGTTTCCCTACCCGATGATGAGCTGATAGACACATTTCTTAAGACTCTGAAGCAACCTTACTCTACCTTACTAGCCGCAGTTCAGACTTCAGATTTTCCCATAGTAGCCTAAAGCGGGGCCCGTATTGAAGCATCCATCCGGTCTGGGTCTATACATTCCACATTATACCAAGATTCATCACAAGCTGAAGGCAGCCACAACAACAAGTTCGGAGGGAGACGTGATCCCAAGATGAGAGAAACCGATGTCCGAATGGTGACACCTGTAGCACCAGTCCGAGTTCCTAACTTTGGGGCACCAGCACCACAGGCCCCTAATCAGCATCAAGTTCAGCAGCCAGTTCAACCCCAGTACCAAGCCCAGGGTCAAAGGCAGCACCGCGGGCCAACCAGGCAATTTACCCGTCTCCCCTACTCACTCAGTCTCCTCCTTCAGTTCCTCATAAAGAAAAAACTGGTTGAGCATCCAGAGCCAGTCCCTATACCTAACCCAGTACCGCACTATTTTCGTGTGGATCAACACTGTGACTTCCATCGAGGCCCAGGTCACTTAACCGACAATTGCAGAGCATTGCAACATAAAATCCAAGATATGCTTGAGCAGGGCAAGATTGAGTTCGCTCCTGGAAAGACCAATATCCTTGATACCCCCATGCCACCACATAATAACCAAGCTAACCATATCCAGCCTGCCCAACCCATCCAACCGGCCATGCCTGTGCCGTTTTGATAGCCACTGGGAATGAAGCATCTCGGGGCAGAAAGCCAGAGAAAGAACACTTCTGAATGGGTCGACAGAGATCAAGCCGGTTGAAGTCTGTTTTTTTTTTTTTTGTCAAGTCTTGTAAGTATCAGCAAGTGGCCCATAGTTTGGTCCATGTAAAGTCTGTCTTTTGTAGTCAAATATGTCATGCTCACTTCTCATTTTCTATAAAACAAATTTTTTTGAAAGAAGTCTCATTTTGTTTACGCCTAAATTTGGCCCATGATGATCTAGCACTTCTCAGAAGCTCTAGTAACCTGAGGCCACCTAAAAACAAAATTGTTTTCTCTCCTCGTGCTAACTAAGTCTGTTGGTTTAAAAAGGGCTCGCCTGAACCATGATTAAACCACTCAATTTCAAGAATACCCAAGGGCAGCATATGTCCATGAGCAGGAAGAGGAATTTCCAAAAGAAACCCTCAACCTTACAGAGCCAAGGCAAGAAAGAAACGAAACTCAGTAATGACCTTAAGTATGCAAAAATTGGAACCTTGCTACGGTAGGGGCAAAGGGAAAATCAGAGATTTCTTCAAAAAAAAAAAAAAAAAAGGCCTCGCACAGTCTATCAGACCAGTGTCAAGATTTCAAATTACAAATCATTCATAGAGAAGAAAGTGTACAGAGCATCCATCATCCATATTGAGGCAGTATACAAAACAGGAGAAGAACAATATATGAAGCACTCAACAAAGAGATTGACCAAGCATCACACCGAGGGGCAAGGTCAGTCCATTGTCGAAGACCCATACGGTTGGAAACAGATTTTCTAAGAGTATTCGTCAACACAACCGTATGGAGAATGAAGACCTCCTGGAGCCAGTCAACACAGATCAAGTCAAAAGATGCTATGCTTAAGGATCTTGTCAGGAAATTGTCTATACTCTCATTCATTGTAGGACATGAAAGGAGGCCATGTTTGGCACACATTTTTCCCTACTCGTACACCCGATCAAGTTCATATCAACAAAATCTGCTAGTTAGCCCTTCGAGCCTAATAGCCTTTCTTTCTTAAAACACATCTACCGGGACTCCCCTATCAAAGCTTCATTGTAGGCCTAAGCGCTCGAACTACGACATGACCTGATCCTAAAAAAGGGTACGTAGGCAGCCTAAAAATCAGGTGCGGTCAAATCAATCAATTGAGCACATTAGCCTCTTCAAAAAAGTAAAGAGCAAAAGAAAAATCATCAAAGAGAAAAAAAGAGCAAATCCAAAAAGCTCAACAAGAAAAAAAAAGCTCAAAAGAAGTGCTCGAGCAAGCAAAGCTCAGAAGCAAAAAGGGTGTTCCCAAAACCTCGACCCCTAAGCCTACGTTTGGTCCTATCTTAAGTCCTCCTAGATCCCTCAGAGACTAAGAGTACAGACAGATTGATAGACAAGTATCCGAAAGCAACACATCAAATCCACCAAGGCAATGACGGGAGAAGACAGCTCAGCTCAGCTCAACTCAAAGTCGCAGGCCCAGTGAAAACCAGAACTGGCACTGAGGCGCAAAAATAATGCGAGCTCAGCTCTAGTATAGCTACTAGGGGCAAAAAAGGGAACAAATTATTAACTTCGCAGGCATGAGTGAAAACCGGAAACGGCCTCATTGCGCAAAAATTATGCGATCCCCATGACTTGGTCATTCCAAGGGTAAGAAAGGGAAAAAGTTGAATTCTGGTTCGATGACAGAAGAAAACTGTGACTCTCCAGCAACACATCTCTGCAAGCTTAGATCGAAGAAGCTTAATGTCATAATGATCCAATGCCCTTAGCCCCAAGTAAGACCCGGTTCAGCATACGAAAAGGTCAGAACTGAGTAACATATCTCCCTTCGTAATAACTCCAAAGGTTAAGATTGCTCATTGCTATATCCTGCCCAAGAGGGGCAAGAGATCTACAAACTCCAGCCAGGACAGGCCCTTTCATAAACTAGCAAGCAAAGAAGGCACCCTCCTTTAAACTTTTGATCTTAAATTCAAAATTTTTGAAATCTCATTATTACTTTCAAACTGCGTTCAAAACTCAAAACTTTCAAAAGCAAATCGTCTTCAAAAGAGTCATAGTCCGTATCATGGCTTGGTCAAAGATCGATCTCCTTTTAAATAGTTCTCAGAAGAGCCGCAGAGAAAACAAGCGCAGAAATTGCAAGCCAGGGGCAAGTGCGAAATCAAAGCTTCATTTAGTGAGTCATCTCTCTGCTCTTTGCATTATCATTCCATCTCATCCGTATTTATTCTAAGCATATCACCATTCATTATAGGCATCATCATGCATCTCATGTCTCATCTCCTTACATAATAGTCACATCACATACCTACATAGGTTGTCACTACTCATACACCTACATAAGTTGCCACACAGTGCACACACTTAGCTGTATTGTGCACACACATTCATACAGCCACACACATTATACACATGCACCCACATATCTTGATTTGATATCATCTTCATCTTCTTTCGTGCATCTCGTCTGATGCATTCCTTTTGACATCTCGTCTGATGTCACCCCTTTCATGCATCTCGTCTGATGCATTCCTTCGTGCATCTCGTCTGATGTCACCCCTTTCATGCATCTCGTCTGATGCATTCCTCTTGACATCTCGTATGATGTCACCTCCTTCATGCATCTCGTCTGATGCATTTCTCTTGACATCTCGTCTGATGTCACCTCCTTCATGCATCTCGTCTGATGCATTCCTTTTGACATCTCGTCTGATGTCATCCTTCATGCATCTCATCTGATGGTTCCATCTGGCATCTCGTGTCATCTCCTTGTGTATCTCGTCTGATGTCGCATGTAGCCCTCCTGTGGTGAGGTTAAACCCACGAGTCTGCTGTGAGCCCTCCAGTGATGAGGTTAAACCCACAAGTCTGCTTTGAGCCCTCCAGTGATGAGGTTAAACCCACAAGTCTGCTTTGAGCCCTCCTGTGATGAGGTTAAACCCACGAGTCTGCTGTGAGCCCTCCAGTGATGAGGTTAAACCCACAAGTCTGCTTTGAGCCCTCCCGTGATGAGGTTAAACCCACGAGTCTGCTGTGAGCCCTCCTGTGATGAGGTTAAACCCACAAGTCTGCTATGAGCCCTCCTGTGATGAGGTTAAACCCACGAGTCTGTTTTGTACCCTCCTGCGACGAGGTTAAACCCACGAACCCTCCTACGAGGAGCTTAAATCTACATATCCTGTTGTCCTTCTCGTGCATCTTGTCTGGTGCATTCTTTTGTCATAGAACCAACCTTCGAATCTTGTCATATGGCTAACAACCTTTGAATCCTGTCATAGGGCTGACAACCTTCGAATCCTGTCATAGGGCTGACTACCTTCGAATCCTGTCATAGGGCTGACTACCTTCGAATCCTGTCATAGGGCTGACTACCTTCGAATCCTGTCATAGGGCTGACAACCTTCGAATCCTGTCATAGGGCTGACTACCTTCGAATCCTGTCATAGGGCTGACAACCTTCGAATCCTGTCATAGGGCTGACAACCTTCGAATTCTGTCATAGGGCTGATTACCTTCGAATCCTGTCATAGGACTGACAACCTTCGAATCTTGTCATAAGGCTAACAACCACCGAATCATGTACTTATACAACCCATTTGAGGTCACCTTCATCTATTCCGACATCTCGTTTGGTGTCATATTCTACTGTTTCGTCACTAAGCACAAACCATCCATTTCCACTCTATCACTGTCGTCCTCCTGAACCAAGTCATGATTTCATCACTGAGCATGAATCATTCCTTCCTCCTTTCCATCTATCTCTCCCATACCTCGGATGTTTCATCACTGAGCATGAACCATACCTTTCTTCCATCTATACCCGTCTACTGAACAGGTTCTCCCATCAACCCCGTCCTATAGGATCCCATTTGTGTCAAGCAGTCTAAGCATAAGTTAACTTTCTTTTTAACTCTTTTGTTTTCAAACTCACAAGTTTTTAGCACGTGCAAAATTGAGGTCTTATAGTCTTTGTCGTTCACGTGCCCGCACCCTCCGACAAAGAGGGGCAACTGTAAGCACCCCAATTTTGCACCCCTTTTAGCATCTTTTACCCCTCTAAAAATCCTCTTAAAAACCCTCTTTTAAGACTCTCTTTCCACGTGCTTCAATTTTCGAAAAACGCCCCTTAGGTGAAAATTGACCAAAATGCCCCTAGGGTGAAAAATGACCAAAATACCCCTGAAAAAATTTTAAAAGTTTTCATTTGGTTCAAAATGATTTTACAAATTTTTTGATGAATTTTGGTTATTTTTGGGATTAAATCGGACTTAAAACGGTAGAAAATGACCGAAACACCCCTGGAGTATAAAATAACCAAAACGCCCCTGAAAAGCACCAAAAAATTCATGTTTTATCTAAAATATTTTCCTAGATTTTATCAGTTCAATTTTGACTATTTTTGGACTCAAAATATGCTTAAAACGATAAAAACAGTTTTTCAGCAAATAGGAGTATAAACAAAAAAACCAAAAAATCAGTTTTTTAAAGGGCCAAACAGGCCCTAAGGGGCAAGCTCGCCCTTTTAAAAGGTGCGAGACCATGTCGGTCCCACTTCCATGGAAAACTTCATTTATTATTATTATTTTTGTTAATAATAAAATATATTAAAATCTCGCCGTTAAAAAAGGCGCGGATTTCAAAATATCGCGTTGCCGACTCACTGTTCATACCGCTTTACTATTCTTTAAAATATAGTAAATCGCGCCCTTTAAAAAGGCGCGGACCCCGTTTTGAAAAACTATAAATACCCCCCACCCCTTCCTTCATTCTTCATTCCTTTTCCACTTGCTCTCTTCTCTCTCCTCTTTCGAAAATCCTTCTTTTGGCGTCGGCGATTCCGGGAATTCGATTTCAAAGAATCGTTCCCGGGAGCACTTATTTCAGAGACCCTTTTGATTTCCCGGAAGGTAAAATCGCCAAAACTCTGACGTTTGTTTTGTGTTTTAGTAGTTTAATTAGTTTTTTAATTATTTTTTAAATTGCTTAGACTGCTTATCCTGTCAAACCCCTGCCCGGTTTTACTTAAACCCGGCTTACCCTGTCGAACCTCTGCCCGGTTTTACTTAAACCCGGCTTACCCTGTCAAACCCCTGCCCGGTTTTACTTAAACCCGGCTTACCCTGTCGAACCTCTGCCCGGTTTTATCCAAACCTAGCCTCGCCTAGTCAAACCCCTGCTCAAATCCCAGTTCGAAACTAGTCTCGCCTAAGTCGAACCTCTGTCCAAATCCCAGTTTAAAACCCTAGGTATACCCCGATCAAACTCTAGTTAAACCCTATCTATCTGTTCAAACCCTGTTCAAATACCCACCTCACCGAGGCTCCTCGGTATGAGCTTAAACTACCCCGAGGCTCCTCGGCACGAGTCTAAACTGCCCCATCGCTCCTCAGCACGAGCTTAAAAGGTCATTTCACTCCCAAATGAGCGTAAACAATCAAATCAAATCAAATCAAACCTTCAATCAAATCAAACCATCAATCACTAGCCGGAACTACGTGTGGCTTGAGTCCACTAACTGTGGATACATAGGCAACCTTGATCGGGTTCAGCTCCCCTAGGATAGAAGCGCTATTCCATTCTTATCCTGCCTATCTTTATTTATTTCATTCATATTTCATTTCCCAGCATATATATCGAATTTCAAGCTTCTCTTATGGTTTCCTTTATTTGATTCAAACTTAGGGAGTAGGTAACCATCTCTGGATGGGAGTTTAGGGGTGCCTAACCCCTTCGCCTAACTCAATTGAATCTCTTACCTTGACCTTTGATTTCCAGACCATGCCTTATCCAACAATTTCAGGGACCTATTTCCCTAAGAATTAGATAGGTGGCGACTCACAACCCAATTACAATTTATCCCTATTCCTTATCGGGATCCATCCTGATCGGGAATGGAAGGGTAAAATTCAGGTACTCACAATCGATTCTCAGATCGAAGTGAGCTGAGAGATGAACCGACTGATGTATTGAATTCTACCCAGGAACCCACGGATTTCTTTTTTAATTTGGGGAGTCGGCATTTTGATGATATCCTTGGCTTTGGTAGGATCGATCTCGATGCCTCTCTTGTTGACTATGAAGCCAATGAGCTTTTCTAATGAGGCTCCAAAGACACATTTGGCTGGATTCAGTCTCAGGCTGAACTCTCGGAGTCTATCGCAGAGTCTCTTCAAGTCTTCAGGGTGCTGCTTGGCTATTGGAGATTTGACAATCATGTCATCCACATAGATCTCAGTCGACTTGTGGATCATGTCATGGAATAACACTGTCATGGCCCTTTGGTAAGTTAGCCCTGTGGTCTTGAGTCCGAAGGGCATTACCTTGTAGCAGAATGTACCCAAGGTGTAATGAAGGAGCTTTTCTCCCTGTCTTCCTCTGCCATTCTGATCTAGTTATATCCAGAAAAACCATCCATGAATGAGAGTGTCTCGTGCCTTGTAGTATTGTCGACTAGAATATCGATGTGTGGGAGAGGAAAGTTTTCCTTGGGGCTTGCCTTGTTTAGATTCTGGTAGTCGATACACATTCAGACATTGCCATCCTTCTTAGGTACTGGGACAATGTTGGCTAACTACTTAGGGTAGTTTACTACCACCAGGAAGCCTACTTCGATCTGCTTCTCTATGTCTTCTTTGACCTTCTGTGACCATTCGGGCCTCATCTGTCTCAGTTTCTGCTTAACTGGTCTGACGTCAGGGTTCAGGGGTAGTCTATGCACCATAAATACTGGGTCTAGGCCGGACATGTCTGCATATGACCAGGCAAAGACATCACTGTAGCTTCTCATGAAGCTGATCATGTCTGCTCTCTACTGTGGGCTCATGGTTTTGCCGATCTTGACTAGCTGGGGTTTTTCTGTGGATCCCAGGTTCACTGTCTTGGTGTCTTCCATGTTTGACTGCAGTAGCCCTTCTTTGTGTTCTAGGAGGTCCAGAATCTCCTGAGGCGGTTCCTTTTCCTGTTTTAAGTCATACTCTACGTCTGAGAGTTCAAGGAGGGTTTGAGGGGTAGCCCTGTCAGAGGTGATTTCCTCGTAAATCAATTAGCTTCAGTTTAGCATGCTTATAATTTTTGTTTTTATTGGCTTCAGGACACTATGCCTTCCAGAGAAAGAGTCCGTGTGATTTCTTCATAAGCCGTTATGAAATGTTTGTTTTTGAAAATATGATTTTTGAGTCAAAACATTTGATTTTAATTGACAAAATAGATGACTGGCTACAAAAATGACTCATGAAAAAAAAGAGGCCAACAATGGCCTGATATTTGGATTTTATAAATGGGAGCAAAGAGAGATAGATGAAGGAGAAGGGTGATACTTGGTCACTACTGTCTTGGACCAACCTATCCTGCACTGTGCTTACCCAGGCCTTGAGCGGCCTCAATGGTAAGAGCCTCTGTCCACCAACAGATCAATGGATGGTGACTGGAGGAAGTTTCGTCGCTGTTGGAGAGGGTGCAGATCTGCTCTTCCGCTGGATATTCTGCTTCGGTGGCATCTTCGACAATTAGCTCATCGAACATTTGGCAATGCTAACGATCTCTAGATCTTGAATCCTTGAAGATTCGACATTGGGCCGGGGTTTTAAGGTAACGGGTGCAATAGAAGTTTCTGGATAGGTTTCGAAGATTCCCACGGGGAAGGTTACAGAGATGTGGGGTCGGGGTTCAGGTTTCGCCAACTGTCTGCTGTTCTTGGTCAGCTTGGAGAGATAGTCGTCGTATTTGGGCTTGTATCCCAATCCGAAGGGAGATGTGTAGCGAGGAGGCGTATATTTCTTCTTCATGCCCTGATTCCTGGCACCCAGACCCTTCCTTGGCTGGTAGTTCATTTTGGTCATCATTCTGATAAATAGCGGTACTACTTGTTTGCTTTGCTATTCTACCTAGGTGATAGAACTAACCTGCTCGAACTGAAATGTCATGAAGGCAGTGCCTTGCCCCAGCTCTTGGACGCCCCAAAGGAACCTAACAATTCCTCAGAAGGAATGATGACTAGGCAGTCTTCCTGGATGAATTTGATTCTCTGGTGGAGAGAGGAGGGAATGGCTCCAGCTGTGTGGATCCACGGTCTCCCTAAGAGCAAGGTGAATGAGGCTGGCACATTTACAACCTGAAAGTTCGTTGTGAACTGAGTTGGTCCGATGCCGATGGTCAAATCAATGTCACCCAAATTCTGTTTGGTTGTATTGTCAAAAGCCCTGATGGTCATGGGTCTCTTTTTCACTTGGCTGAGGTTCAGGCCCAGGTTTTACAGTGTGAAAAGTGTGTAGAAATTTAGGCCAGAGCCATTGTCGATGAGCACTGATGATAACGTTCTGTCCATGCACTGTACTGTAATGTATAGGGTCAGGGTATGATCCCTATCTCTGTCCGATATTTCCTCCTTTGTGAAAAAGATGATTCCAGATTCAAGCACTTGCCCCAGCTTTAAGCAATACCCGATGGAGTTGCTTCCTGTGATGTTCTGATGTTAAGAGGAGACCCAAGATTGAGATCTGTGCTTGGGTTTTGCCTAGCTGCTACGTGACATTAAACTCTTCCTCTTTTTCCAATATTTTAAGTAGGACTGTAGAGTTCGCTGCTTCCTTCTCTAGGTTTGACACCCCTGCATTCTCTTTTACTTTCTCTTTTACTAGCTCAGCTGCCGGAGGTTGGTACACCTGGTCGGATCGGGTAAGGTAAGCTATGCTTTCGCTCTCAAGGATGATGGAGCGAGGAGCTGGTACATGGTTGAGGTTGAAAGGTAGAGATGGGATATAAGGGATTCTGATAGGGCCTGTAGAGGTGGAGGCTTGAACTAGTGCTGTGGGCCAATTGGCAGGAGAGGGAATTGTGTAAACAATTTGCTCTTCTTCAGCTTCGAGAGTGGGTATCCGTACTGGGGCCTGGATGGCTTGAATGTTTGATTGAGGCAAGGAGATTATGACAGGGGATCAGTAAGAGGGTTCGATGATGGGTGCTGGGTCTTGGCTGCTCTGCCCCGGGCTCTTCCCGCTGAATAAAGTTGATTTGATTGTTATGTGGGGGCAATAACACCTGATTGATACTGGTATTACTGAGAGCTAGCTCAACCTTTCCGTCATCCAATAGATCTTGGATGGCATACTTCAGGCCTATGCATTAGTCTGTAGCATGGCCTGGACCTTTATGGAAGGCGCAGCGATGATCGACATGGTAGTTTTTGTTCTTTTTATCTGGAGGTAAGAGAGGTGTGGGGCCTCTCAATATGAGAAGGCCCTGCTTGGTCAGGAATTCTAAAAACTAGCTGAGTGTGTATGGAAGAGGAGTAAAGTTTCTGGGGGGACGATTTTGCCCCTGGTTTGGTCGGACTGGTCGGGTGTTTCTCACAACTGATTGTTGAGGAGCTACTGGAGCTGCTAATCTGATGGGTGCTATGGAAGCAACCATATGTACGTCTTCCTTCTTTCTGTGGTCCGTAGGACCAATATTCCTATTGGATGAGGTAGTTGCCTTAGGGGGATCAAGTCCTAGACTGGAGTGAATAGCCTTGCTCTTGATGATAGTCTTGATACGGGCACTTGTCTTGATGGTGCCGAAGTCCACTACTAGTAAGGTCACCATAAGTGTAGAGTAGGGCTATTTTAGAGTGCCCATGAACATGTATGCCAACTCTCTTTTAGGGATAAGAGTGGGGATCTTTGCTGCCATCTCCCTCCAGTGGGTGGCGTATTATAGGAATGATTCATTGTTGTGCAGACTCAATTGTTCAAGCTGGCTCCTCTAAGGGTGGAGCTCCTAGTTAAAGGAATACTGCTCCATGAATCAGTCCATGGCATCCTGCCAAGTCTTGACTTTCTGCTTATACACAGACATCCACCATGTCAAGGTTGCCCCCTTCAGACTCTTTTAAAAGTATTGGATGAGTAGGGGCTGATTTCTGTTGTGTTGGAGCATGTCTCCTAAGTACAACTGCAGATGCTGCTTCGGATAGCCCGACCCATCGTATTTATCAAATTCTAGTACCTTGAAGCCTACGGGAACAACATCCCTTGATGAGAAAGTTAAGTCTTTCAAGGATAGACTGGCACTAGTGGACCCACCCTTCATTCTCTTCATTTCTTCTTTCATCTGTTTAATCTCCTCATGCTGGTTCTTGAGGGACGGGGTAGGGTCTGAAGATGATGGCCGGTCCTGGTTGATGTGTGAGGTCTTGGGTTGCTATTTATATTGGTCATACTCCTCTCCTCCGCCTATAACGGGACCAGGGTTAGGTATGATGATGGGGAGAGGACAAGGGTCTGGTATGGGTTGCTCGGATGGTTCTTTGGTCAGGATACGGGTGGAGGCTTCATCGGTTCGGACACCAATTATAATCTTCAGGGATTCTAGAACACTGTCGAACTTTGATTACATGGCACGATGTCTCTGTCATGAGCTTGTAGGAACTCACTGGGTCGCTGGTGTTGATCTGCAAGTTCTGCCATTGAGTCTAAGCAACTCTCTGATTGGGCTATGTGAGGTACTATCTCTGTGATTGGCACCTCAGTTAAGATTGCGTCTGCGGCTCTTGCTTCTGCGAGAATCGCAGTTAGAAAACGAATCACAGGTCGGCTCATTCAACTGAAAAGAATGTAACGGCAAATCACAATTATGCATGATGATAGGAAGGAGATGCTGGAAAAATAATTTTTCATTGATGCATGCAAATTGTAATGAGTACAGGATAGTATAACTCAGAAAATAGAAAAAGACTCGATCCTAGGCAAGCCCGTTAGGGATCGCAAAGTCAAGTGGCTGGGGCACACCATTAAGGTCCATGATTTGCTATTGGAGGGATGTGATCTCAACCTCCAAGTTTTCAATTTTTTTTGAAGTGTTGACTATTCGAAATCTGAACTGTCGGATTCAATTGGTCATCTCAACCTTTGCACTATCAAACTACTCTTGGTAGAAGTGCAGTTGGGCCCTGATGATGGCTGTCTTTTTGGCATCGCCTTTGTGCCTCCTCTGGAGAGACTGGACTGTCTGTTCCAATTGTTCAACCTGTTCTTGCGCAGCTTGGAGTTCATGGCTCTGCTCTACTTCTTGCTGTCTGAACGCTCGTTGGGCTTTCCATAGCCTTTTCTCTTTTTGTTAGATCTGAAGCTATCTCTCTAGGAAGAAGTCTCTCCAGGGAACCACCATTTCAGCCAGGGGTATTGTTCCGTATGATGGAGCTATGACTGGTGTGGGTAATTCCTTGGGTGCAGGCATGTTGGATTGAATGTTAGGATTATCCACCCACTGCCAGTATGCTGAGTCAGTCGGTGGTCCTGATGTAATCACGAAGTCCTGCCACTGGTCTTGTCTGGAGCTACACCAAGCTTTTTGGAAGCTTCGGGTGAGATTGTCGGAGTGCACTATGAAAGTGATCCAATCGTTTTCCTGCCGGTCAATTACTGGGATACGTTGAGGGAATCCAAATTGTCGGAGGACTCGGAGCGGTATATAGACTGCGGAGCCTTTAAGGCCGGCAAGAATTATGCATCGTCTGCCGGTGATGATGACACGAGGTAGCTTATTTAGTACAAGCTACTCGCATTGCCAAATGATCTCCTTTTCTGACAGGGTTTGGAGAAGTTGGTAGAGCTCTCCGATATCCGTAGTCGTGATTGGGCCCTGATTCTAGGAAATCTTCCTTGGTAGACTGTATGCTTCACAGAGGCCGTCTGGTACTGATATGATTGTAGGCAGGTGTCCTACCAACCAAAGGTGTAGAAGTACTGTACTGGCATAGAAGATGCCCTTTCTGCGGTCTACCGACTGGTTGAGAGTCCTAAGAAGCTCTGTTAGGATGACTGGTACGACTGAGTAGGAGTTATGCATGTCCTCGATGATCCTGACCAGAACTGATTCGATGAGTGTATGGAACCTCGGGAATACCATCTGAGACATGGCTATTAGTGCAAGGGGGTTGAGACCGGGAAGTTCTGCTATAATTGAGTCAGGGTTCCACTTGAGATTGTACTTCTTTTCAAGAAAAGACACAGGTATCCGATCAAAAGAGCCCTTAAGACCGGGCTGTAAGCAGGCAGGCTTGATATGCAAGAACCTGCATAGGTCTGCCTGGTATGTTGTCTTATAGCGTGGTTGTATGGCTTCACCATCCATGTTTAACCCTAGAACGAGCTAAATCTTCTCCAGTGTTGGACACAGTTCATTCTTATCAAAACAGAATACCATGTGAGATGGGTTGCAACATTAGATAGTGTTAGCCTCAGGGTTACAACCATGTGTACCCTTAATAATTTTGATAATAACATAATAATGAAATAAAAATATTGGTACTAATAATCTTGTTTAGGTGCTTGAACATTTCAGAAGATGAGGTTAATAGCACTCCAATCATGAAAAATGATGGAAATTACCCAAGAGGAAGTTCAACCCAATATAAACAAGAAGAAGAGCCAAAAACCAGACAATTGTTCAAGTCGGGTCCACTGAAGACAAAAGGCAAAATCAAGACCTCTGTACGCCTAGTTTATCTCTCACCAATTCAAATGTATTTTTTTGAAGAGTTCATAGGAACTATGCAAACAGTCCTCAAAAGAAGGGTAAGTTGAGAAGCTCAAGAACCACAGATTGACCATAGGAGCCTAGGACATCCTTTGAAATCAGTTTAAGGCCCTAATGGATCATAAAAATATGAGAAAAAGATAGCTAATTGACCTAGGAAATCTATCTCATAACTTTGGTCTGGTCCAAAATAGAATTCAGAATTTTTACTCTGAACTCGTCGACGAATTATCTGGGTAGATTGAATTCGGCGACGAAGTCATGACAAAATTTTTGAAATTCAATTCTGTCTCATGAATTCGTCAACGAAATCTTTGGTTGGGTTAAAAGCATTACAGGATTTTTTAGAATTCAATTTTGTCTTTTGAAATTCGGTGACGAACTCAAGTGGGAACTCCACTTTGTCGACGAAATCATGTCTCAAACTGAAAAATCATTGTAACGCCTAGTTTGCAACGGACCTAAAAGCATTTAATGCTTCCCCAACGGCATTGTTGGATCAAATACTATAAAAGGTGTTCATCTATGAACAAATAATAACTCTTGATCACAGCAAGGACTCTTATTGATCACTCATTCCCTGCTATTGATTCTCACTCACTCTCATACTTAGAAAATCCCCAAGAATCTCTCTTGAGCTTACTCAACTCCTATTTCTTTTGAGAGGTTTTATTAGAGTCTGTATTTCACTTTTATCCAGCTCATTTAAGGAGCTTTCAATTTAGATTTTCAATCCAAAACTCATTTATTGAGGTCAGTCAAGAATTCAAGATTCTTGCACTAAAGCTGTTGCTTCAGTTTTCTCAAGAGACGGTTGTGCTGTTGAAAGGCTTTAGCTTTGCCTAAAAGAGAGCTTGTAAAGGTGTCATCTCAACCTATAAGAGAGATTGTAAGGGTTTGGACTCCACCCCTAAAGGAGTTGTACAATTAAGGAATCGTGGTAAATCCTCTAGCTGAAAGTTGAGGCAGGGAGTAAGCTGGTTTGCTGAACCTCATAAACAGATCTTGAGTTTGCACTCTCCTTATCTCTTCTCTCTTTCTCTCTTTCTTTGAATATTCTATTGTTTTAAATTGTTACATATTTTATTTTATTCCGCTTATTGAACTTGTAGTTCATAATTTTAAATCTGCCTTAGACCCTATTCACCCCCCCTTTAGGGTCATTACCTAGCCAACAATTGGTATCAGAGCCTAATACTCTAAATAGATCTAAATAATCTGAGTAATTGATTTTATTATGGCAAACAATGTTTTTGCAACAAGCCTAGGAGAAGGACAGTCCACCACTAGACCTCCATTGTTTAATGGAGAAAATTATAACTATTGGAAAACTAGGATGATGTATTACATCCAAGCTCTAGATTATGATTGTTGGAGAGCTATAGTCAATGGCCCTCATCTTCCCACAAAAACTGTGGATGATGTTAGAATCCCTAAAGTAGAGGAAGAATGGAATGAAGCTGATATTAAGCTCATTCAAATCAATGCTAAAGCTATTAGCAATCCCTACTATGCTCTAAGTCCCCAAGAATTTAACAAAGTCTCTGGATGTGACTCTACTAAAGGAATATGGGATAAACTGAAAGTCACCTATGAAGGGACTAATCAAGTCAAAGAAGAAAAGATTAGCATGCTTGTTTACAAGTATGAATTATTCAAAATGGAAAAAGAAGAATCTATTGGTGAAATGTTTACCAGATTTACCAACATATTAAATGGTCTGAAATCTCTGGGTAAAGTGTATTCAAATGCAGAAAATGTGAAAAAGAATCTGAGATCACTGCCCAAAGAATGGACTCCAAAAGTGACAGCTATTCAAGAAGCCAAGGACCTCACCAAATTGCCTATGGATGAGCTGTTGGGATCTCTTATGACTCATGAAGTCATAATAAATGGTCAAATGCCTGATGAACCAAGAACCAAGAGAGAGCTGGCCCTCAAGACTACTAAAGTTAAAAACAGTGATGAGGAAACCAGTAGTGATGATGAAGATATAGCCTTGATGGCAAGAAGGTTCACAAGGTTCCTCAAGCATAAGAAGAATTTCAAAAAGAGACTATATAAGAAGGAGTTCTCAAAAGAAGTAAACAAAGCTGAATCAAGCAAGAAGGAACCTCTCACTTGCTATGAATGCAAGAAGCCAGGCCACATAAGGACTAACTGTCCTCAACTCAAAAAGAGCCAAAAGTACAAGAAAAAAGCTATGATGGCTACTTGGGATGACTCAGAGGGGAGCAAGTTAGGAGATTCAAGTGATGAAGAAGTGACAAATTTGTGCCTCATGGCAAATAAGGATGAGGTAACCTCTTCCCCAAATGATTCTCTCTTATATGATGAAATAAAAGAAGCATTTGATGAACTTTATATTGAATTTGGTAGAATAGCTAAACTAAATAAATTGTTTAAAAAGGAAATCCACTCTCTTACACAATCATGTGAGATTCTGTGAAAAGAAAAGAGTATGTTGGCAATTGAGAATGAGGAATTAAGTAAGAAATTAAAAAATGTTCCTCATGACTCACCTTGTGAATGTGATAAGCTAAACGCTAAAGTCAATGACTTGACTAATACTGTCCTCACATTCACAAATGGTCAAAAGAATCTAGAGAGACTTTTAGGACAACAATGATATGTTTTTAACAAAGCTTGACTAGGTTATAATACTTTTTCAAAACAAAAAGATTATCAAAATTTCTTCACAAAAGTAAGCAGTAACCAAACTCCACCATCTACTGCATTTTATAATGGTAAAATAATTAGAAAAGTTTGGGTTCCAAGATGAACAGCTTATCTTTCAAAAGCTGACCATAAAGGACCAAGAATGATATGGGTTCCCAAGGGAACTAATTCTCCCAAATCAAAACCCAGATCAATTTGGGTGCCATCCAAAACTGTTTGGGTATCGGGGGAAAAATATCTTTGAGTTACTTGAATTGAATGTGTAGGTATGCTTCAAGTCAAGAACTTTCAAGACAACATGGTTCTTGGATAGTGGATGTTCAAGGCATATGATCGGGAACAAGGAGCTATTTGCATCAATCACTCCAAAGGATGGCGGTCATGTGACATTTGGAGACAATGCTAAAGGAAAGATCATCGGCATTGGTAACATTGGTTAGAATAAATCTGTTTTTATTGAGATTGTACTACTTGTTGATGACTTTAAACATAATCTCATTAGTATTAGTCAACTTTGTGATAAGGGATTAAATGTTTCATTTAAGTCAAATATCTACATGATTAAGGATAAAGACAATCTAAATACTTTGTTTGTAGCACATAGAAATGAAAATGTTTATACCTTAGATTTTGATGAACTTAAAACTTAAAACATGATATGCTTTTTTGCTATAGATGAAGCAAGTTGGTTATGACATAGGAGACTAGGACATGCTAGTATGAATCTTTTATCTAAACTCTCTAAAAATGAATTAGTTAAAGGATTACCTAACACTAAGTTTATTAAAGATAAAATCTGTGAAGCTTGCTAACTTGGAAAACAAATAAAATCCACATTCAAATCCAAGAAAGTCATTTATACCACTAGGCCTTTAAAACTTTTGCATATGGATCTTTTTGGTCCAAATGAAGTAGCTAGCCTAACTGGAAAAACCTATGCATTTGTAATTGTGGATGATTTTTCTAGGTACTCTTGGGTACTATTTCTTTCTCATAAAAATGAAGCACCTTCTCTATTTAAAAAGTTTTGTAAAAGAGTTCAACATGAAAAAGGTTATTCTATTAACAACATAAGAAGTGATAGAGGAGGAGAATTTAAAAATAAAGAGCTTGAATTATTCTGTGATGAAAATGACTTTAATCATAACTTTTCAGCACCTAGAACTCCACAATAAAATGGTATAGTAGAAAGGAAGAATAGATCTCTTCAAGAAATAACAAGAACAATGCTTAATGAAAATAAATTACCTAATTATTTTTGGGCTGAAGCCATTAACACTTTATGCTACGTAATTAGCAGAGTTGTTATAAGAAACAAGTTAAATAAAACTCCCTATGAGCTTTGGAATGGAAGAATCCCTAATATAAGTTACTTCAAGGTGTTTGGATGTAAATGTTTTATACTTAATGATAAACAACATCTTAAGAAATTCGATGCAAAATCAGTAGAAGGAATTTTCTTAGGATACTCTACTAATAGCAAAGCTTATAGAGTGTTTAATAAGAAATCATTAATTGTTGAAGAATCAATTCATGTAGTTTTTGATAAATCAAATCCATTTAACAAAATCAATACTAATATTGATGATGAAGCTGAAAATCTTCCAAAAGAATTATCCAACTTAGAAATCAACATTGAAAATAAAGATGATCAAGAAAAAGAAAAATCAAGTGATAAATCCATTGAAATATAAAATGTAGAAGAAATTGAAGATGAAAAATCCTATCAACTACCTAAAGCTTGGAAATTAATAAAAGATCATCCTAAGGATCTAATACTTGGTAATATGGAACAAGAGGTTAGAACAAGAAGAAATCTAATGAATCTTGCCTTCCTAAGTCAAATTGGACCAACAAATGCCTTAGAAGGTATTGAAGATGAATCTTGGGGCATTGCTATGCAAGAAGAATTAAATCAATTTGATAGAAGCCAAGTTTGAAATCTAGTACCTAAACCTAATGATAAATCTATAATTGGTACAAAATGGGTTTTCAGAAATAAAAAAGATAAAAATGGGAATGTAGTTAACAATAAAGCAAGACTAGTAGCTCAAGGTTACAACCAAGAAGAGGGGATAGACTATGATGAAACCTTTGCCCCTGTTGCTAGACTAGAAGCTATAAGAATGTTACTTGCATTTGCTAGTCATAAAGAATTTAAATTATATCAAATGGATGTAAAAATTTTATTTTTAAATGAGTATATTAATGAAGAAGTTTATGTAAATCAACCTCCTTGTTTTGAAAGCCATAAATTCCCTAATCATGTATTTAAATTAACCAAGGCCATATATGGATTAAAGCAAGCTCCAAAAGCTTGGTGTAAAGGGCTAAGCAATTTCTTAATTGAAAATGGGTTTACAACAGGTAAAATTGATACAACCTTATTCATAATGACTAAAGATAATGATATGCTAATAATTCAAATCTATGTAGATGACATCATATTTGGATCATCAAATGAATCTCTTTGTAAAATGTTTGCTAAAACTATACAAAAAGAATTTGAAATGAGCATGATGGGTGAATTGACATTCTTTTTAGGACTTCAAATCAAACAAATCAAATAAGGAACATTTGTTAATCAAGCTAAATATACTAAAGAGTTACTTAAAAAATTTGGAATGGAAAATACTAAAATAATTTATACTCCTATGAGTCCATCAACCAAACTTGAAAAGGATGAAAAAGAAAAAAGTGTTCATGAAAAACTATAGAGGCATGATTGAAAGTCTTTTGTATCTCACTGCAAGTAGACCAGACATCATGTTCAGTGTTTGCATTTGTGTAAGATTCCAATCCTGTCCAAAAGAATCTCACTTAACTGCTGTGAAAAGAATTTTCAGATATCTACTTGGAACAATTAATTTAGGCTTATGGTATCCAAAAGACACTAACTTAGATCTAATAAGCTATTCAGATGCAGACTTTGCTGGATGCAAAGTAGATGGAAAAAGCACTAGTGGAACTTGTCACTTTTTAGGACATTCTCTTGTTTCATGGTTTAGTAAGAAACAAAACTCAGTGGCCTTATCCACAGCTGAAGCTGAGTATATGGCGGCTGGTCTTTGTTGTGTTTAAACTCTCTACATGAAACAACAACTAGAAGATTTTAAACTTACTTATACTAAAATTCCTATTAAGTGTGACAACACAAGTGCAATCTGTATGACTAAGAATCCTATTCAACATTCAAGGACTAAACACATAGAAATAAGATATCATTTTATTAGAGATCATGTGGAAAATGGAAATGTTATCTTGAAATTTGTGGATACAATTAATCAGCTTGCTGATATTTTTACCAAACCTCTACAATCTGATAGGTTTAGTGCTTTGAGAAGCGAATTGGGTATGGCTGATCTTAGTGAGCTGATCGAATGATCAAAAGCAATCAAAAGTTGAAATACTTGAATCAATTTATCTATAACCTATTTGATTACTTGAAAAAATGATTTAAATGCCTTATGATGATTTTAGATGCTTTAATGAACCAATAATTTTAAGAAAATTAGCTAAAAGAAATTCAAGAAAAATTAGTTCTTCAAATTCAAGACTGAATTCGGTGACGAATTCAATCTGGAATTTGATTTCGGCAACGAATCCTTTAGTAAAATGGAAAACAGAATGTTTTCTATATCCTCTTCGGTGACGAATCTAGAAAATTCCTCCATTTCATCGACGAAGTCAATCTGAAATTAAAAAAAAAAATTTAATTAGGGTTCCTAACTGAATTTCAACGACGAATTCAGGGACGAAACCCATTTCTGCGACGAATTGAGTCGTGGGTATAAATAGTAACCCCCAAATCTGAATTTTTCAATCCTAATCTTTCCCTCCACAACTCCTATTCCATTGCTCGTGCACCCTTTTTTCTTCCAAAACCTAGCAAATCTTTCCAATTTTCTCAAAAAATGCCTCTAAGAATGAAGAATGCATCAATAAAGCCACCAAAGAAAAAATCAAGAACTGACAAAGGGAAAGAACCAGCTTCAAGTTCAACTCCAGTCCCAGTGAAGTTCAAGGAAGTAAAATTTGAGAAGTTATTCAAAGAAAAATTCTTATCTCATTCCCTTCTGTATGGTAAAGTTTTCAATTTCATTAGTCTTGATGCCTATGGGCTAGAACCCATAAAAACCCTTTTCTCTGTCCTAAAATGGGATAAATTTCTTGAGTCTAACGAATTTATGTTTTCTGAGTTAGTTAAACTCTTCTACACCCATTTCCATTTCAATCAATCTGAATCTCTCATTACTTCGTTTGTCTTAGGTAAAAACATTTCTTTTCATTTAAATCAATTGCCCTCAATTTTGAAAATTCCTCAGTGTACCCTTCAAGCTTTTGTGAATGGTCAGTGGACCAGTCATGAAGGATTTCATGTGGTTGAAGCACTAAAATTGATGTGTATAAACCAAGAATTCTCCACTCCTTTTCAACCTAAGGTTAAAGACCTTACCCTCACAGCTAGACTCATTCACCATATAATAACCTATAACCTAGTTCCTAGGGCTAGTGGTAGGGAGTATCTCACCTACTTTGATGTATTCCTTATGTGGTGCATCCTAACCACCACCCCCATTGATCTCTCTTACATTATTGTCCATTGTATGGATGATGCATTTAAGAGAAAATCAGGTTGTCTCCCTTTTGGTCAGGCCCTGACTAAAATCTTTAAATATTTCAATGTTCTCCTATCATTTCAAACAGATTTTGTCACCCCTGATGATTCCTCCATTTATAGCAAGACAACCATTCAAAGAATGGGCTATACCTGGAATGACACCCAGAAGGTTTGGACTCCCAAACCCTCTACCTCTCAGTCCTCCTCCCTTCCTTCTAGTACTCCAACACCTATCCCTCCTCCTTCTATGTCTATTTCTACTCCCTCTTCATCTTTCCCTACCTCTTCATCTGCACCCACAGTAGAGCATCAGGCTGAGCAGTAGCCCATTTCTGTTGAACAAGAGGACCCTCAGGGTGAATAGCACCCTAGAAATGAGATGGCGGATTGGTCTGATTTTGTGGATACAAAGGAGATACATGAAAGCTCTCACAGATAGGTGTCCCCTCACTTTGAGGACCCTGGTCATTTTTATGAGGTGCCTAGCAGGCCAGTAGCTTCAGAGGAGCATTTAGGTTCATGGTAGGGGTAGATTGCCTCTATGTCCTCCAACTTGGAAAGTTTCCAGCTAGAAATGAGGTTGAGCCAACAGGCCTTTCAAGAGGAGATGAGAGCTTCCTTGCTCTCCTTCATGGCTGAGACTAGGGAAAGCCTTGCTGCCATTCAGTTCGAATCAAAGGAAAACCTTCAGAACCTCCAGTCAACTACTCTCTCCCGACTTGCAGCTCTTGAGACTGAGATGAGCAAAATCCCCAAGGCAGTCTAGTCCTCTCTAGCCACGGTTCATAATGATCTTAGAGAGTGTGCAGATACCACCTACTTAGTCTTAGGGACAATTAAGATGGATGCCTCAGTAACTAAAGCTAGAGTTGACTCTGTGTCTTCTTTCCTTCATAGATTGGGGGTAGAACAATCAGAAGAAAGTGAAAAAATTAATTCGGTGAATCCCAAATCTATGTTTGAGTTGAGAATCTACAAGTTTGAGGGGATGGTTAGGGCTTCCTATAAGTCTATCTATCCTTTTTGATGTTTTAACAATTAAGTTATTAAGTTAAGGGATGATGTACTTTAAGTGCGGAAAATAGAAAGCCAATCAAACCACAACACAAGGATTTTTACGTGGAAACCCTTCTGGGAAAAACCACGGGACCTAGTCCAGCTATGAGAATCCACTAAGACAAAGTAAACAAGAACTTATAAAGACTCGAACTTGACTCCTTCGAACTCGACACTACGATCCTTCAGTTCTTAGTCCTCCACGCCTCAAAAATTCACCATGTACTCTCAAGACCCGTGATCAACTGCAGCCGCTTGTACTTCTCTTTATGTCTCGAAAATAGTCCACGATCTTCCGATCGATCTCCGTCAATGACGGCTTCAGAATCCACCCACCAAATCACTCTACCACGATCCTTCTTGGATCGATCTGCTTCACAAAGGTTCTGGAACACTCCGATCAAGGTGTTCTATCTAGAACGAGTTGATGGTTTGATAAGAATCATCACCTAGATGGACTCCTTCAAAGGACAAGTCCAAACAAGCAATATTGGAACTTTTGGCTTGTAATCTCTAGGTTTAATGCACTAACAAAGGGGGAGGAGAACAATATGTTCCATAGGTTTCATGACCTCTGGAGACACTTAAAAATACTCTCCACAACCTCCCTAAGTTGTACTCCACGAAGTGGAAGGGTTCTATATATAAGGGGAATAAAAAAACATGTTTAGAAGTTGCTAAAATAGGTTGAAAACCAAAGAGGAAAGCAAAGGAAACGTTTTAGCAAAACTCCCATATCAGGGTCGACCCATGGGGATCCATTGGTCGACCCAACATACCACTTCGCTCAACCAAAAGGTCTCTTAGGTTCGACCCTAAAAAAACCAACTTGCTGTCAAAGAACACCATATATATTTTTGGCACTTCAAGGTTGACCCTAAATGCCCAAGGTCGACCCTGAGGCTAAAAACAAATTTAATACTTCGTTTTCAGCTCTCATTACCTTCATAAAAATTGTAGCCCTTTTCAACACGATCGATTTAACATATTATAGAGAAAAATCTAAGCTACGGTTTGGGAGATATGCCTCTCATAAGCAACCTTGGTTTTTTGAAAAATTTCAGCATTGTTAACTTGTTTTGCACTACTTATCTCATCACCTAGGGTCCGTATGATTAGACTAGGACACTTACTACCTAAGGCATCATGTTAGGATTATTCTAGGTCAAATCTCACCTATGGTCACATGGTATCTAGGTCACTTACCATCCTATGATGGAAATGATCAACCGAGTGGATCAACTGGTCTTCTTTGGTCTTTAACATCGCTTTGGCGTGGATGTTTGAAGGTAATAACACAAGACACACACATAGACACCTAGACTCACTTGTTTTGACACCGGAATATGCCAACACAAAAAAGATGGACTTTACAATCCCCTCCTTTGGCAATTCCGTGGCAGAACCAAACTGAAGTACATGACTTGACACAAACTCACCCAAACTCATCAAAACGGTGAATTAAGACAATACAGGACTCTAACACTCTTACATGACATCAATTGACATATCGTCTTAAATTAAGACACTTAAGCTCTTGTCAAGTAAAATTAGTCTGCTACAACCCTGCATCTGCACATGCTCATAAACAAAACACCCAGTGAAGCATGTATGGAATATAAAACCAAGTAAGCACAGGTAATGCAAATAAAACTAAGCAAGCACAGGTAATGCAAGGAATGTACTGAACTTGGAAAATAATACCCAACATTCTCCCTATTTTTGGCACAATTGCCAAAGGTATTCATGAAGCCAATATCACAAAAAAAATTCCCCAGTTTAGCAAATGTGAAATATTAAGGCAACCACAGTACAACCAATCAAGTGCAGACAATGAGGGACTAAAGAGCGAGGAACAAGATAGAAATATAAAGCACAAACCCCCCCTCAACTACTCAGGCACAGAACTCCCCCTCAATAACTCAACTTGATCTTCTTCCCCTAAGATCAAGGATACCAATAAAAATAGGGCACTTAAGCGAGAAAGGCTCATGACAACCAAGAAGAAAACACATAATAATGTTACAAAAAGAATATCATGTGCCACACAAACATGCATCAAAAGCATTTCAAGCAGTAGTAATTTAAAATTACAAATCCAATGAAGAACATGATTAGTTAGTCCGACTGAGGATACCCATCTAACTAAATCTCATGGAATGCTAAAGCATAGCCAATTCACTTAGACTCATTTAGTGAACAATTCAAAAGTGAAGCATTGTGTGTAGTGGTGGTCTGACAAGATACTAGATCAAGGTTTCTTTCCCTTTCCAAGGATATGACATTAACCACTAAGGAGACTCCCGGAGATATACATCATAGAAGTCAAACCTAATTAGACCCAGATATGATGATTTTTTAAAAAAAATTTAGTGCTCCTTTATCCATTTTATTTGACTTAATATTTTTCTTTTATTTTTGGTCAAATACCTCCAGTTTGTAAGATTTCTTTTGATGATCTTTATCTGATCATATTTTTTCATGCAATGATGGCTTTCACACTATCTAGGTAGGTAAGAGGCTATTAGCAGTAGGAGCTTTCACTCGAGTGACCCAGATAAATACCTACTGTCCGCCTAGGTAGCCATTTCATACTGTTTGCATCTAATAGTGACTTTCACACTGTCCCAATAGGTAGCCCTTTTCATTGCAACAATATAAGCTCATGGAGGATACACAAAATGTTGATGACTAACAAAATGGTCATTCTAGATTGGTCATCCAAGGTCACACTATTGGGATAAGACATACACCCATAGATTGGAAAATAGACCTCTCAACAGAATCAGTCAGCGTGCATGTGAAATTTGTAAAGCATACACACATGAATAAGTCTCTAACTGTTCAAGATAAAATCGGTCTTATTTTCCACAAAACCAGGAGACTATGAAGGTGACATATCCTCAATCAGCAACAAACTCATGTTCAACCCTGGACAAGTATAGAAATAAAGATCACACAAGGAAGGCAAATCATGCAAGTCAAACAAGGGCAACATAAAAAAAAATCTTTTTGGATTTTATGGATTTTCAATGTTTTTGGATTTTTCAAAATAAAGAAAATAGAAAAACATACCAAAGCAAATAAACACTAGTAAAAAGAAAAACTACTAGTATACACAGATAGCATAGCACTAGGATAAGATATGTCACTAACAGCACACCCTAGGCTATGACAGGCACGGGCTAAGTGAAGCCTTTCAGGTCTTCCTTTCTCACCCAAACGGTTTTAGTAGTTTGATTGACCCTTTGGTCTCTAACTATTTCAGTTGAGTTAGATATGACCTTTTGCCTCTTGCTTTTGTTCCTCCTTTTCCAGGATTGAGTCCTAGAATTATAGCGGGTACTATGGTTCTCCCTGTTACCTCTTCTATATCTAGCATAAGGAGTGTCATGACCATGCCACTGTCTAGAGTTGTGACCAATCTTCATCACATCTTCACACAAACTCCTTGACTTTTCCACTAGGACCTCAACTCTCATTTGAAGATTCTCATGAAAATTATTGTGGTTCTCAAAACCATGATTGGGCATTCTTCGAATTTTAGGACATTGAGGCTCAATATGACTCTTCACTCCACATTTATGACATGTAGGAATGAATTTTTGAGTAGAAGGGTCTTTCTCTTTAGCATGAGGGCGCCTTTTAGCACCAAGCTCAGTGTTCAAGGTGGATGAAGTTCCCTTCACATCTCCACACCTCTGATTTTGCTCAAGATCAGCCAACTTGATTTTAAGACTTATCTTTTCATCAAGACAAACATGTAAATCAGATTCAAGTAGCTGAGTCTTGACAAGGAAGGAAGCCTTCTCTTCCTCAAACTGTGACACAAGAGCTCTCAACCCCGAAGCCACTTGGTATAAGGCATCTTTTTCCATTTCAATAGATTTGATCTTCTTAGACATAGAAAACTGAAGCTTTTTCAGCTTTAGGCATTCTTGTAATACTTCATCATAGGCTGCTTCAAGGTCTCCCTCAGTATCAGAGTCATTCTGACTCTCATCATCCTCCTCACCATCACTACAGTGTTGGTTATTCATAACATTTGAAGAAGATTCCTCAATCCCAGATAAGGATGCAGTGAAGGCCACATAACCCCTAGTCTCCTCACAAGAAGAACTATCTGATTCCTCAAATTCAGATTCACTGTCATCCCTTGCATTGCCCTTAAGTCTTTTCTTATTGGAGCATTCAGCAGCAATATGGCCATAGCCTTGGCATTCATAGCATTGAATACCTTGGGATTTCTTATCCACACTTTTAAAATGTTTCTTGTTTTCAAAGTGCTTGGACTTAGGCTATTCATGAGATTTTTGTCATTTCTGATTAAATCTCTTATTAAGTTTCAAAATTTTTTAGAATTTCTTCACAAATAAAGTCAACTCTTCTTCTTCATCCTTAAAGTCACTATTTGAACCATCTATGGATTCCTTGATCGATTTCAAGGCAATAGATTTTGGTTTCTTAGATGGGTTCAGATGTAACTCATAGGTTTGGAGAGAACCAACCAACTCTTCAAGTTTGAAAGCATCCATATTTTTGCTCTCCTCGATGGCGGTAACCTTTGATCGAAATCTCTCAGATAGAGATCTCAAAATTTTTCTAACAATTTTTGACTCAGGAATTCTTTCCCCTAGATTGAAGCTAGAATTGACAATGTCACTTATTGCATAAAAACTATTAAAAGTTTTATTATCATCCATAATCAACTTTTCAAACTTAGGGGTCAGCAATTGAAGTTTGGAGATCTTGACAGTTGTAGTCCCTTCATGGGTGATTTGAAGAATGTTCCATGCCTCCTTCGAAGTGTCACATGTAGAAATACGTCGAAATTCTTCGAGTGTGACAGCAGCGTAGATTGCATTTAGACCCTTACTCTTCCATCTACAACTCTCAAGCTCTACATTGGTCCATTCAAAAGAAGGTTTAGGAATGGTCTGGTCATTTATGGTCTTTGTTGGCTGGGTCCAGCCTTGTTCAATGGAGAACCAAACTCTCTCATCTAATGATTTTAGAAATGCTCTCATTGGAGCTTTCCAATAGGCATAATTATTCCCATCAAATAATGGATGATAAGAGATGGATCCTCCCTCACTTTGGAGATTCATATTCACCGAAAAAAAATGAGACAAGATCACACTAAAAATTTAGTGAACCTGCTTTGAAACCAATTGAAAAAATTAATTATGTAAATCCCAAATCTATGTTTGAGTTGAGAATCTACAAGTTCGAGGGGATGGTTAGGGCTTCCTATAAGTCTATCTACCCTTTTTGATGTTTTAACAATTAAGTTATTAAGTTAAGGGATGATGTACTTTAAGTGCGGAAAATAGAAAGCCAAGTAAACCACAACACAAGGATTTTTACGTGGAAAACCTTCCGGGAAAAACCACGGGACCTAGTCTAGCCATGAGAATCCACTAAGGTAAAGTAAACAAGAACTTACAAGACTCGAACTTGACTCCTTCGGACTCGACACTATGATCCTTCAGATCTTAGTCCTCCACACCTTGAAAATTCAACACGTACTCTCAAGTCCCATGATCAACCACAGTCGCTTGTACTTCCCTTTGTGTCTCGAAAACAGTCCACAATCTTCCGATCGATCTCCGTCAATGACGGCTTCAGAATCCATCGACCAAATCACTCTACCACGATCCTTCTCGGATCGATCTACTTCACAAAGGCTCCGAAACACTCCAGCCAAGGTGTTCTATCTAGAACAGGTTGATGGTTTGATAAGAATCATCACCTAGATGGACTCCTTCAAAGGACAAGTCCAAACAAGCAATATTGGAACTTTTGGCTTGTAATCTCTACGTTTAATGCACTAACAAAAGGAGAGGAGAACAATATGTTCCATAGGTTTCATGACCTCTGGAGACACTTAAAAATACTCTCCAAAACCTCCCTAAGTTGTACTCTACGAAGTGGAAGGGTTCTATATATAAGGGGAATAAAAAAACATGTTTAGAAGTTGCTAAAATAGGTTGAAAACCAAAGAGGAAGGCAAAGGAAACGTTTTAGCAAAACTCCCATATCAGGGTCGACCCATGGGGATCCATTGGTCGACCCAACATACCACTTCGATCGACCAAAAGGTCTCTTAGGGTCGACCCTAAAAAAACCAACTTGCTGTCAAAAAACACCATATATATTTTTGGCACTTCAGGGTCGACCCTAAGCGCCCAGGGTCGACCCTGAGGCTAAAAATAAATTTAAAAGTTCATTTTCAGCTCTTAGTTCCTTCACAAAAGTTGTAGCCCTTTTTGACATGGTCGATTTGACATATTATAGAGCAAAATCTGAGATACAGTTTGGGAGATATGCCTCTTGCAAGCAACCTTAGTTTTTTTTAAAATGTCAGCATTATTAACTTGTTTTGCACTACTTATCTCATCACCTAGGGTCCGTATGATTAGACTAGGACACTTACCACCTAAGGCATCATGTTAAGATTATTATAGGACAAATCCCACCTATGTTCACATGGTATCTAGGTCACTCATCATCCAATGAAGGAAATGATCAACCGAGTGGATCAACCGGTCTTCTTTGGTCTTCAACTTCGGTTTGCCGTGGATGCTTGAAGGTAATGACACAAGACACACACATAGACACCTAGACACACTTGTGTTGACACCAGAATATGCCAACACAACAAACATGAACTTTACAGAAAGTATCAGAATGGAGAAGGTCTCTAAGTCAATCCAAGGACTACTAAAATCCTCAGCTTTTCAATTGAAGACTCAAGGCAAGCTTCTTCTGGATATAGCAGAGCATGATTCCATAGCTGCCTCCATTACTTTGCAGGCCACTTGTGAGCGCAGGAATTCACTCCCTGATTTGGTCTCACGGGTTTTTGAGAGTCGCCACCTATTCATTCAGAAGGGATAAGTCCCCCGGGTTTTGGATAAGGTCTTGGTCCACGAGAGAGATCAGGGTAAGGGGTTCGGTTAAGTCCGGGGAAGGAGCTACGCACCCCGAGGCTTCCATTTTACAACAGTTCCGTACTCCCCGGGTTTAAGCCAATTAAAGTTAATCTTGATTAGAATGCTGAAGTGTTTAAGTGAACACTAATCCAAGAAAGGAAAAGCTAACTGGGGTCGTGCCCATGTTGGGCTGCCTACGTACTCACAGGATGAGATCAGACCGAGCGTAGTTCTGGCACGTGAGCTTGTGCCGAGGCTAGGGGTGTGTGTGTGTGCACCAAGGGTGGCTAACATGGACTAGTCTGGTAGACTAGGGTTGGTTGATAGAGGAGGGTCAAGTGCATGGTATGCAAGCCTAGTAGGCTTAGGGGGTAATCGGGTAGACTAGGATGGAGTCCGACCTGGGTTAGGATTGCTAACCGGGGTTAGGCCAAACTAACTGTGGTTAGGGTTGCCAACCAGAGTTAAGGTGAAGTGATGAGTAGCCCAGTAGGCTAAGGGGAGGCCCGGTAGGCTGAGGTAAGTCTGATAGACTTGGTTTTTAGGCCCGGTAGGCCGTAAACCGAAGTTAACTACGATTAGGGTTACTAACCATAGTTAAAGGGTTCTAACTGTGGTTAGGATTGCTAACCAGGTTAGGGAGAGGGCCAAAGTCAGGATTATGGTCCAAGTTTATTTTTAGGAATGTCCTTTTTAATTTCCCAAAAGTGTGTGAGGTGAAGGGGTGCTTAAACACGGTTAAATGTTAACCGGATGTGGATTTAACCATGGTTAAGGGTCTGGTATAGTCCAAGGTGGGCCCAGGGGGCTAGACAGGGCCTAAAGTGGCCTCCTACCAGGCCTAGGCCCTTGTAAAAGCCCAGAAATAAAACCAAGTTTAAGCAAGGGTAAGGGAGTGTAGAAGGGGCTCCTAAGGAGAGTTCAGGCTCTGTGTGGGTCACAAGGGATGCCTGGAGTGGGCCCCACAGAGCTGGAAAGGCTCTATGATAAAAATAGTATATTGGCAGTAGTTGTTCTACTGCCAATACCAAATCGGGTGGGAAACAGGATGTCAGTAGAGGGATCACCGAAAAAAGGGAAAACAGGGTTTTCCAGGAATGGCGGTACTGAGAGTACCGCCATTCTGGGTTTTTCTGAAAACCGAGCTTATGGCTACTAGGGCTGTGCACAGAGGTTACTAGGGGTTCCCTCATGATGTGAGGGACCCCCAGAAGGTTCTGTAATGGCTCTGAGAGCTCGAGGAGGTGCTATACCCAAAGGGGTTCACCACACTTATGGTATAGGTGGGTGAACACCCTGTGTGGGTCTGTGGCTCACAAGGATGTTTAAAGCAATGAAAAAGATGGGTAGGGAATGACCTTAACCTATGCTCTATTTTTTCCAAACAGGGGGTGCTGTGAACCGTGGGGGTGGCGCTCCGGTGATGGCTTGCAGCTGCTGAGGAGGGGAGAGGTAGATCTAGGGGAAGCCTAGAACCAAACCAAGGGTTTGAAGAGGGGTGAGGACTACGGTTTTGCAGTAGGGGTTCTTCCCTAGAAACGTAGACCGTTTACAGTGAAGGTGGGTTTGGGTTTTATAGGGATGGAAACCCAGGACCGAAGAGGGATTTAAAAGAAGAGGGAGAGGGGTATTGGACCCTCTGGAGGTTGACTAAAGGCTAAGAAGGGAGAAACTGAGGTGGAGGTAGAGTGTGCAAGGCGCTGCAGACTGAAAAACTCGTAACTTGCAGAGGTCGGTAGAATAATTACTGACAAAGCGAAAACAGGCCAAAATTAAGATGTCGGTAGAGGGTCTATTGACATCATGGATTTTAGTTTGAAAATGGGCTGGGCCCTGTACACTTGGGTATAGGGGATTATCCAAAGGGTTTTTCAGCCTTGTGGGCTTGGATTAAAGGGTTTGGGCCTATAGGCCATAGGCTTAGCTGAGGGTTTTCTAGGATTTGACTAGAGGCTTACCTAGGTTTAAGGGACTGAGGGGATAACCATAGTTAAAATGGGCTTTAACTACAGTTAGGATGGGGTGTAAAAATCGGGTGCTTACAGATGCCTCTCTTTGCTGGAGAATGCCATGGTTGGAGATTTGAACGGGAAAGACTGGAATCATCCTATTTTTACACCAAGCTCGGATAACTGGGATGCTGAATGATGATATGTATGCATGTAGTGTAAATGGGGAGTGCAATGTAGTTTTATGGCCACTGGTGGTAAGAGCGAGTAGTTCAGACTACTCACTGGGGGGTGATGGATGCAGGGATGGCATAGCCCAGAGGCGTCGGCCGGAAGGAATCGACCGAGTTTGATCGAAGAGACACACGAGGTGTCAAGAACACACAGTGTGTTGAAGGGATGACATGTGGGTGGAGTACACTGTAAAGGTACACACGGGATGTCGTGGACACACGAGGTGTCAAAAGGAAGGACATACAGGTGGTATACATGGGATGTCGAGGGCACGTGGGGGTGTCGAGGATGAGACATGCAGGTGGTATACACTGTAAGGTATACATGGGATGTCGAGGACACACGGGGGTGTCGAGGATGAGACATGCAGGTGGTATACGCTGTAAAGGTATACACGGGATGTCGAGGACACATGGGATGTCGAGGATGAGACATGCAGGTGGTATACGCTGTAAAGGTATACACGGGATGTCGAGGACACACGAGGTGTCGAGGAGAAGGACATGCAGGTGGTATACGCTGTAAAGGTATACACGGGATGTCGAGGACACACGCGGTGTCGAGGATGAGACATGCAAGTGGTATAAGCTGCAAAGGTATACACGGGATGTCGAGGACACACGGGGTGTCAAGGAGAAGGACATGTAGGTGGTATACGCTGTAAAGGTATACACGGCATGTCGAGGACACACGGGGTGTCGAGGAGAAGTACATGCAGGTGGTATACGCTGTAAAGGTATACACGGGATGTCGAGGACACACGAGGTGTCGAGGAGAAGGACATGCAGGTGGTATACGCTGTAAAGGTATACACTGGATATCGAGGGCACACGGGGTATCGAGGAGAAGGACATACAGGTGGTATACGCTGTAAAGTTATACACGGGATGTCGAGGACACACGGGGTGTCGAGGAGAAGGACATGTAGGTGGTATACATTGTAAAGGTATATACGGGATGTCGAGGACACATGGAGTGTCGAAAAAAGGGATCACAGTATGTCAAAGAGGCACTAGCCGGATGACTGAAATGGCTGAGAGGCGCTGGATTTTGATCAAAGATGATGCTGAGCAGTTTTCTCACACAAGGTGTGATGCTATATAGGGATGTCATGCTGGGGATAAAGGCGAGGATGCTTTCCCATGGATCTGCCGATTGTGACTTGCGGGGAGACATGGTGTCGGCTTCTTCTGTTTTGACATGCTGGGGCTGCTCAATGTAGGCTGGTACAATCTGGTCAGGATACCAAAGAGTTTGTTTTTAAAAACATTTTGTAAAAGGTTTTGGTCCTTTGTAAAATTTTTGCTTTCAACAGGAAGAATGTTCAATTAGTTATTAGTTTTGCCAAGAAAGCGCCTTAACAGGGCTTGGGGATTATGTATTTTGCCTTTCGCTCTTGGAGAGTAGAGTGTGACCCAGAAGTGGTTTTATCACCGTGGAGGATGCTCCCGGGTAGACTTGTTTGTCTTGTCATTGCTAAAGGTTAGACTCTGACTGGGGAGAAGCTTGCTGGGGGAGCAAATAGGATGCTTCTGCTGGGGAGATCCGTTGGGGGATGTAATGCCATTGTAGACCGTTACTGGAGATCTGCTAAGGGATTTGACACTGCCGTTGATCACTGATAGGGATCTGAACTTTGTTGGAGACTAGTGTTGGGGAAGCTGCTCTTCCATGCCACCTATTGGGGATTACTGTAGGGGATTATCTGGCTAAACTGACTGCTGCCGGATGTTGTTGCCAAACTGCACTTCAGCTTTTCTCCCTTTTTTACCCTTGGAATGACCAAGTCATGGGGTTCGTATAATTTTTGCGCAATGAGGCCGTTACCGGTTTTCCTCATGCCTGCGAAGCTGTTTGATTTTTTTTTTTTGCTCTTAGTCACAAGACTAGGTCTGGGGATTGTATGATTTTTGTGCAATGAGGCCATTGCCGGTTTTCACTCATGCCCGCGACTTACTGGGGAAGTTTTGTTTATGCTGGGGAAAGAAGGTCTTCTCCCATCATTGCCCTGAATGGCGCTCCTCATGGGGATTTAGGATGATATGTCCACTGGGGATTCAGATGTCATATTGCGTTTGCACTCGTAATTCCTAAAGGATCGAGGAGGACTTATAGTAGGACGAAATGTAGCCTAAGGGACCGATATTTGGAACACCCTAAGATTTCTCCTGTTTATTGTTGGTTTGCTCTCCCTTGGAGGCTTTGGTTTTGAAATAATTGATTTTCACTCTTTGGAGAGAATTCTTCCGTTTCCAGGGGGATTTGTTTGCTTAAGGCCAGTGCCTTATGATTACCGGTGATTTTTTTTTTGCTCTGCTAAGGAATGGGGAGAGAAAGTAAGAGAGGTTGTCTCTGCTGGGAATAGAGAGGTTGTCTCTGTCAGAGGATTTGGTTTTTCTAGAGAGGTTGTCTCTGTTGGGTAAAGAGTCTGGAGAGATTGTCTCTGTGGGGAGTCTTTAACTGTTGAAATGTTTCAACATCTATTTTGGGCTTTTTTTTTATAGAAATTTTGTACCCATGAGAATCGATTTACTTGGGAAATTGGGAGAGTTTGTCTCTGCTTGGGGAGAGTTGATGACTCCTTTGGGGAAAGATGGACTCTGTTTGGGGAGAGTCGAGGAGTGGATACCCCCGTTGTGACCGCACCTGATTCGACAGGTTGCCTACGTACCTTTGCAGGATCAGGTAATGACGTAGTTCGGGCCTATGCCACAGAGGGCGAGGGAGGGTGTCCCTAAAAAGTGTAATGAAAGAAGGGCTGTCAGGCTCGAGGGGCTAACTAACGAATTTCATTCGATTTGTAAACGGGTTACAGGAAGGAGGGATGAAGAGTGTGCCAGGGATGGCCTCTTGTCATTTCCCGGAGAAACTATAAGTGTAAAGCGCCTATCAGATCTAGACCCTAAGCGTAGTGTCTTTTGACTTTGTCCATGTTGACGGGCTTTGGGAGGTCTTCGTCATCCGTACATCTGAATCGAAGGGCACCGCCAGAGAATTTGTCTCGGACGACGTATGGGCCTTCATAGTTGGGAGTGAACTTGCCCCTTGGGTTAGGGAGGTTTGGCAATATTTTTCAGAGAACTAGGTCACCGATCTTGATGCTTCTTAGCTTGACTTTCCTGTTGAATGCCCTAGCCATGCGCCTCTGATAGGCCTAAGAATGGTTGATGGCTTTCAGTCGCCGCTCTTCAATCAGATTCAACTGCTCATACCAGGTCTGTGCCCATTCTACTTCTGAGAGCTCTGCTTCCATTAACACCTGGAGTGATAGAAAATCTGCACTTCGACAGGGAAGACTGCTTCAATACCATAGGCCAGAGAGAATGGTGTTGCCCCTGTTGAGGTTCGGATGGACGTTCTGTAGGCCATGAGTGCTTAAGGGAGCATCTCATGCCAGACAGAGTATTTGGTTTCCATCTTCTCTATGATTTTCTTCAGATTCTTGTTAGTGGCTTCAACTTCACCATTAGTCTGTGGCCTGTACGGCGTAGAGTTGTGATGTTGGATCTTGAATTTATCGCAGAGGTCAGTCATCCCTTTGTTGCAGAAGTTGAGAGCATTATCTGTTACAATCTCATAAGGGACCCCTATCTGCAAATGATATCCCTTTTTAGAAAACGCTGAACCACTGAGGCTGTGACGCTGGCATAAAAAGCTGCCTCGACCCATTTTGTGAAATAATCGATCGCTACCAGAATGAATCGATGTTCGTTTGATGCTTTCAGAGCTATGGGTCCGATGACGTCATTGCCCCAAGCTGAGAATGACCAACGAGCAGTGAGATTGTGCAGCCTATTTGGTGGTGCATATACCTCGTCAACCTGTTCATGTGTGGGCTGCAAGTTCCTCCGTGAACTTCTTCGACTACCCCTGCTGCTTCACTGGTATCTAGGCATCTGAGGCAGAGTAGGTTCGGCGACCTTTTGTACAAGATAACCCCTGATAGGATGAACTGAATGGCCAGTCTTGTGATTGCCCGACGATCTATTTTGGTGGCATCGAGAGGGAATGTCCTGTCCTCGAGATACTGCTTGATGTCTGTATACCAAGATTTATTGTCTGATACTTCATCGATCTGAAGGCAGTAGGCAGGCTGATCCTGTTGCTGAATTTCTATCGGTCAGAGCATGATGTCTGTAGGGATTTGTACCATGGAAGCGAGAGTGGCCAGTGCATTGGTGAATCTGTTCTGGTTCCTAGATCGTTGGCTGAAGCTGATTCTTCTGAACTGACTGATTAACAGGTTGAGGTAGGCCAAGTACGGGACTAGCCTTGCTTCTCGGATGGCCCAAGACTCATTCGCCTGACAGATTACTAAAGATGAGTCACTGTAGACGTCTACCTCTTCAATCCCGATGTCCAGGGCTTCTTTCAGTCTGGCTATGCACGCCTCGTACTCTGCTTCATTGTTGGAGCATCTGAATTTCAGCTTGACTAAGATAGGAAGGTGTGCTCCTTTAAGTGAAATCAAGACTGCTCCTGCCCCATGCTCATGACTGTTAGCAGCTCCGTCAAAGTACAACTCCCAGCCGGAGTATTCCTGTTTGTCCGCTTCTATATATAGGATGGCTTCGTCTGGAAATCGATCATGTACAGACACGTAATGTTGTGCTGGACTGTGGGCCAGGTGATCTGCTATCGCCTGTCCCTTGATTGACTTTTGTGTCATGTACGTGATGTCGAATTCAGACAACATCATGAGCCATCGGGCAATCCTTCCGGTAGTGGTTGGCTTTTCCACTAGATACATCAGTGGATCCATCCGAGAGATCAGAATTACTGGGTAGGAAAGCTGATAGTGCCGGAGACACTGAGTTGCCCAGACCAGTGCTAGACATATCTTCCCAAGAGGGCTGTACTGCTCTTCGTACTCTAGCAGGCGCTTACTGATGTAGTGGATGGCTTACTCTGTTCTGCCTGTCTCGTCATGTTGTGCCAGGATGCACTCCATAGAGGTCTCTTGTACAGAGATGAAAAGTAGCACCGGTCGTCCCGGTGTAGGAGGCACAAGTACTAGCGGATTTAGAAGATACTGCTTTATTCTGTCAAAGACTTCCTGACATTCCGCTGTTCAGACTGTCGGCGTGTTCTTCCAGAGAAGCTTAAAGATTGGCTCACAGATCAGAGTTACCTGAGAGATGAACCGACTAATGTACTGAATTCTACCTAGGAAACCACAGATTTTCTTCTCGGTTTCGGGTGCTGGCATTTCAATGATAGCTCTAGCTTTAGCTGAATCGATCTCAATGCCTCTTTTGCTGACTATAAAGCCAAGGAGTTTACCTGATGAGGCTCCGAAGATACATTTGGCTGGATTTAGTCTCAGGCCGTACTCACAGAGTCTGTCGCAGAGTTTCTTCAGATCTTTTGTGTGGTGCTCGACAGTAGGAGATTTGACAATCATGTCATCCACATAGATTTCAGTGGACTTGTGGATCATGTCATGGAACAAGGCTGTCATGGCCCTCTAGTAGGTGGCCCCTGGGTTTTTGAGTCCGAAGGGCATGACCTTATAGCATAATGTGCCCCAAGGTGTGATAAAGGAGGTTTTCTCCATGTCTTCTTCTGTCATCCTGATCTGGTTGTATCCGGAGAAACCATCTAAGAACGAGAGAGTCTCATGCCCAGCAGTATTGTCGACCAGAACGTCGATGTGTGGGAGAGAAAAATTTTCTTTGGGGCTTGCCCTATTTAGATTTCGGTAGTTAATGCACATCTGGACCTCGTCATCCTTCTTCGGTACCGGGACTATGTTGGCTGACCACTCAGGGTAGGTTGTAACTGTCAGGAAGCCTATGCTGATCTGCTTTTCAATTTCCTCCTTGACCTTCTATGACCACTCATGTCTCATCCGTCTTAGTTTCTGCTTTACTGGTCTGACGTCAGGGTTCAGAGCAGTCTGTGTACCAGCAATGCTGGGTCTCGGCCTGACATGTCAGCATATGACCAGGCAAAGATGTCACTGTAGCTTCTTGAGAAACTGATCATATCCGCTACTTACTGAGGGTTCATACTTGTGCCGATCTTGACTAGCTGGGGGTTGTCTGTGGATCCCAGATTGACTGTTTCAGTGTCTTCCCTGTTGGATTGCAAAAGTCCTTCGCTGTGCTCAAAGAGGTCTAGAATTCTTGAGGTGGTTCCTCTTCCTGTTCTGAGTCGTACTTTACTTCAGAGAGTTCAAGGAGGGTTTGAGGGATAGCCCTGTCAGAGGTAATGTCCTGGCAAATCAATTAGCTTCAGTTTAGCATGCTTGATGATGATGATTTTGTTGGCTTCAAGACACTAGGTCTTCTAGGGGAAGAGTCCCGTGTGATTTTGGCATCAGCCGAAATGAAATGTTATTTTGAAAACATGATTTTTGAGTCAAAACAATCTGATTTTCATTGACAAAATGATGACTTGTTTACAAAAAGACTCAAACAAAAAGAGACCGACAGTGGCCTGACTTTGGATTTTACAAATGGGAGCAAAAGAGAGGTAGGTAAAGGAGAAGGGTGATGCTTGGTCACTACTGTCTCAGACCAACCTGTCTTGTAGTGTGCTTGCCCCGACCCTGGCTGGCCTCGATGGTGAGAGCCTCAGTCCACCAATGGATCAGTGGCTGGTGACTGGATGACGCTTCAGCACTGTTGGAGAGGGTGCAGACCTGTTCTCCCGCTGGATGCTCTACTTCAGTAGCATCTTCGACAGTCAGCTCGTCGAACATCTTGGCCATGGCGAAAACTTCTGGATCTGGAATCCCTGAAGACTTGTCACTGGGCAAGCATTGCTGATTTTTTAAATCTCTATGAAGCTTCATCTGGTCAAAAAATTAACAAACAAAAAAGTTCTTTGTTTTGCTCGGATAAGCTTCCTATTTGCAGAAAGAGGGCTATCTCTATATGCACAGGGATAAATTTCAAGCAATTACCTTTCACCTATCTTGGCGTTCCTATATTCAAAGGAAGACAGAAAAGATCTTATTTCTTTCCATTGATGGAAAAATTTCAGAGAAGAATTTCTGGCTGGTCTGGCAATCTTTTATCTTCAGGCGGGAGGCTGATTCTGATTAAACATGTGTTATCTTCCATTCCTGCTTATATCTTATCGGGTATTCATATCCCTGCGAGCATTAGCTCGTCTATTGATTCCTCTATTGCTAAATTTTTTTGGAACAATTCGGATCTCTCTAAAAGAAGACATTAGGTAAAGTGGAATAAATGCTCTTTGCCGTACTCAGAAGGTGGTTTGGGTATAAGAAAAATGTCAGAATTTTCTTCAGCTTTCAGAGTTAAACAGGCTTGGAATATCTACACCTCAGAATGTCTTTGGTCGCGGTTCTTTAAAGCTAAGTATAGTGTTATCCATGTTTGGAATGCTTTGCCTAACCGTGGTACGTCATTATGGAAAGATATTTGCAGTGTTTTCCAGTGTATGCTGTCCAATTCAACTATGCTTATTGGGAAGGGATCTACAATCAACTTTTGGTTTGACCATTGGTGTGGGGAGAAAGCTCTTATTAATGAAGTCATATCACCTCCTTCTATCAGCCCAAATATTGCCGACATCCTTGATTCAGCTGGTAACTGGGATTTTACTCAGGTTAGCCCCTTTCTTTTGCCTTCATCTATTGATAACATTAAAGCTGGAGGTTTTTTTACTTCCAATGATAAAGATGTTACTATCTGGAACAAGAATACAGATGGAAAATTTTCTGTTAAATCAGCTTGGCATTCTATAAGGGAGAAAAATCATGATCACCCTTGGTATTCAGTTTTATGGCACCCTATTATCCCTACCAAAATCCAGATATTTTGTTGGAAACTTGTGAATAATGCTATTCCAACTGATTCGGCAATTCAAGGTTTGGGCATTCCTTTGGCTAGTAGGTGTTACTGTTGCGAGAATATCAGGATGGAAGATGTCTATCACTTGTTTATTAGAAGTGATATAGCTAATAACCTCTGGAATTTTTTTTCCAATTGCTGCATCATTCCAGTCTTTTATATAGATAATATTCATTGTCGCATTAAGAGGTGGATCCGAGGCTTTTCTTCTAGAAAAAATGAGCTTTATTTGCTTATCCCAGCTTTGATAGTTTGGGAAATATGGATTGAAAGGTGCAGAAGAAAATATGACTCTAAGGTTAGAAGATGTGGAACTTTGATAAATTCTATTCAAAGAAAAATTCTAGACATTGGCTCTCTCTATGTTAAGAATGATCTTAATTTAACTCCCATTGGTGGATTGGCTCATCAGGTTCATTCGAATTTTAAGATGATTTTTGTTAAGTGGATTTGTCCTCCCAAGGGGAGAATGAAACTTAATATTGATGGTGCCTCGAGAGGAAACCCAGGGATATCAGGTGGAGGAGGTGTTATCAGAAATCATAATGGAGACATAGTAGCTGGTTTCTTTTCTTACTATGGTGTTTATACCAACAGCTTGGCAGAGACGCAGGCTCTTTTGGATGGTCTATTGTTATGCCATCATCTTAATATTTCGAAATGCTGATATAGAAACTGATTCAAAAATTTTGGTTGACACTTGGAATGGTAGGGGATCTCATTCTTGGAAGAACTGGTATAAGGACATCAAGATCCAAGCTTTGCTTTTGGATAGTTATTCTCTCAAGCATGTTTATAGAGAAGCCAACTGTGTAGCTGATGGCTTAGCCAATATGGGATGCGATTTGAAGGTATCTAACTTTTTTTCCTCTGATATTATCCCGGTTGAGATTAATGCCTTAAGCCGTTTGGACAAAATGGGTATTGGTAATATCCGTATTGTTAAGGTTTGATTTAGATTTTTAGTCAGGATTAGACGTCTTTTGTCCCCTTGTTTGTTTTGTAGGGGTAAGGTTTATGACCCCCCCTTCTTTGTTGCTTTCTTATTGGTTTTTTTCTCTTTGTTGGTCTGGTTGTAGGGGTAAGGTTTATGTCCCCCCCATTTCATTTTATTATTAATAAACCGGTAGGGGTCCTTGCCAAACCCCCCACTCCCTCTGAGTGGCTTTATTTTTAAAAAAAAAAAAAAAAAAACTTGTCACTGGGCTGGGTGGTTAAGGCAACGGGTGCGGCAGAGGTTTCTGGGTAGGTTTCGAAGATTCCCACAGGGAAGGTTACAGAGATGTATGGTCAGGGTTCAGGTTTCGCCGACTGTCTACTCTTCCTAGTCAGCTTAGAGAGGTAGTCCTCGTATCGGGGCTTGTACCTCAAACCAAAGAGAGGTGTATAACGAGGAGGCGTGTATCTCTTCTTCATGCCTTGATTCCTGGCACCGAGACTACTTCCAGGCTAGTAGTTCATTCTGGCCATCATTCTGACAAACGGTGACACTGCTTGCTTGCTTTGTGGTTCTACCTGGGTGATAGAACTAATTTTCTTGAACTGGAATGTCATGAAGGTAGTACCTTGCCCCAGCTCTTGGACGTCCCCAAAGGAACTTGCTAACTCTTCAGAAGGAATGACAAACAGACGGTCATCCTGGATGAACTTGATTCTTTGATGCAAAGAGAAGGGAATGGCCTCGGCCGCATGGATCCATGGCCTCCCTAGGAGCAGGGTGAAAGAGGCGGGCACATTCACCACCTGAAAGTTTGTTGAGAACTGAGCAGGCCCGACTCCAATGGTTAGGTCGATGTCGGGCCAGGTTTTGCCTGGTTGTATTGTCAAAGGCCCTGATGGTCATAGGTCTCTTCTTCACCTGACTAAGGTCCAGGCCGAGGCCCAGGTTTTACAGCGTGGAGAATGTGCAGACATTCAGGCCAGAGCCATTGTCGATGAGCACTGATGATAATGTTTAGTCCATGCACTGTACAACGCCTGGGTGTGGTCCCTATTTTTGTCCGGTATCTCCTCTTCTGTGAAGGAGATGACTTTGGGTTCGACAATCTGCCCTACCATTTGCCCCAGTTTCTTGGGTGTTATGTCTGGTGTTATGTGGGCATTGCCGAATACTCGGAGCAGTTACCTCCTGTGATGCTCCGAAGTGAGAAGAAGACTCAAGATGGATATCTGTGCTGGGACCTTGCTTAGTTGCTGGGTGGTATTGAACTCTTCTGCTTTTTCTAGGATTTTCAATAAAGTCACTGAATCTACTGCTTCCTTCTGTGGGTCTAACACCCCTGATTTCTCTTTCTCTGCACTCTTCACCTTTGCCGGCTCAATTACAGGAGGTTGATATACCCGGCTAGATCGGGTTAGGTTGGCTATGCTCTCGCTCTCAAGGATGAGAGAGCGGGGAGCGGGTACTCGGTTGAGGTTGAAGGGAGGTTCTAGAATGTAAGGGATCCGGATAGGGTCTGAAGAGGTTGAGGCTTGAGCTGGAGCTGTGGGCCAATTTGCTGGGTAAGGAATGGTGTAGGTGATCTGTTCGGGGACAGATATCCGGGTTGGAGACTGAACAGTCTGTATGTTTGACTGGGGGAAAGGGATTATGACCGGTGATTAGTAAGAAAGCCTAATGATGCCATCATTCACTACGGGTGTGCTGGGTCCTGGCTGCCCTGCCCTGGACTCTTCCCACAGAATAAAATTGACTTGATTGTTATGTGCGGGCAGTGGCGCGTGATTGATGCTGGTGTTGCTAGGAGGTAGCTCAACCCTTCCGTCATCCAAGAGATCTTGGATAGCACACTTCAAGCCTATGCAGTAGTCTATTGCATGGCCTGGGCCTCTGTGAAAGGCGCAATGATGATCGGCATTGTAGTTCTTGTTTTGTTTATTTAGAGGTAAGAGATGTATAGGACCTATCAGCTCGAGAAGGCCTTGCTTGGTGAGGAATTCCAACAACTGGCTAAGTGTGTATGGAAGGGGGGTAAGTTTTGGAAAGGATGATTTTGCCCCTGGACTGGTTGGACTGGCCGGGTATTCCTGTTAACTGACTGTTGCTGAGCTGCTGGAGCTGGTAGTCGGATGAGTTCTGTAGAAGCAACCATGTGTATATCTTCCTTCTTTCTATAGTCCCTGGGACGGATGTTTCTGCTAGACGAGGCTATCACCTTGGGAGGATCAAGTCCTAGACTGGAATGAATGGCCCCGTTCTTGATAGCAGTCTCGATACGGGCACCTGTCCTGAGGATGGTGCCAAGTCCACCACTGGTAAGGTCACCATGAGTGTAGAGTAGGGCTGCTTTAGAGTGCCCATGAACATGCCTGCCATCTCTTCCTTAGGGATAGGAGTCGGGATCTTAGCTGCCATTTCCCTCCAGCAGGTAGCGTACTCCAGAAATGATTCGTTGCTACGCTGGCTTAACTGCTCAAGCTGGGTCCTCTGAAGACGGTGCTCCTGGTTGAAGAAGTACTGCTCCACAAAGTTATCCATGGCATCTTGCCAGGTTTTGACCTTCTGCTTGTCCACAGACATCCACCATGTAAGGGCTGCCCCCTTCAGACTCTTCTGGAAGTACTGGATGAGCAAGGGCTGGTTCTTGTTATGTTGGAGCATATCCCCCAAATATAACTGCAAGTGTTGTTTTGGACAAACCGAACCATCATATTTATCAAAGTCTGGGACCTTGAAACCCACGGGAATTACATCCCCTGATGAGAAAGTTAAGTCCTCCAGTGATAGACTTGTACTGATGGATGCTCCCCTCATTCTTCTCATCTCTTCTCTCATCTGCGTGATCTCGTCCTGTAAAGAAGGGGTAGGATCTGAGGATGAAGGCCGGTCCTGGTGGACGAGTGAGGTCTTCAGTTGCTCTTCATACTGGTCATACTCCTCTCCTCCGCCTGTTGCGGGTATGGGGTCAGGTATGATGAAGGGGAGAGGACGAGGCTCTGGAATAGGTTGCTCGGTTGGTTCTCCAGTCGGGATTCTGGTGGAGGGTTCTTCAGTTCAGGTACCAATTAGAATCTTCAGGGATTCCAGAACACTATCAAGCTTTGACTACATGGCCACTATGTCCCTGTCATCTGATTGTAGGATCTCAGTGGTTCGTTGGTGCTGATCTGTAGGTTCCGCCATTGAGTCGGCACTGCTTTCTGATTGTGCTATGTAAGAGTTGTTCTCTGATTGTGCCGTGCAAGGGAGTATCTTTGTGATTGGTACTTCTGTCATGACCGCGTCTGCAGCTGCTGCTTTTACGAGAATCGTAGTCAGAGAACGAGTCACAGGTCGGCTCATGCAACTGAAAAGAATGCAACGACTAAACATGATTATACATTATGACAAAAAGCAGATGCTAAAGAAAGATTTCATTGATGCATGACGAGTGCATTGAGTACAGGGATAATGAGACTCAAAAGAAAAAGGACTCGATCCTAGGCAGGCCCTTCGGGGATCGCAAAGTCAAGTGGCTGGGGCACACCCTTAAGGTCCATGAACTGCTGCTGGAGGGATGTAACTTCGACCTCCATGTGCATAAGGGTTTCTGTAGCGTTGAACATACAGTATCCGAATTGTTGGATATGGGAGGTCATCTCCGTCTTTGCACTATGAAGCCGTTTTTGGTGGAAGTGAAGTTGGGCCCGAATGATGGCTGTTTCCTTGGCGTCGCCTCTGTGTCTCCTGTGAAGAGATTAGATTGTCTGCTCAAATTGTTTAACCTGTTCTTGTACGGCCTGGAGTTCACGATCTTGTTTTGCTTCCTGCTGCTTGAATGCATGTTGGGCTTTCCGTAACTTCTTCCATTTCTGCTTGATTTAGAGCTGTATCTCTAGGAAGAAGTCTGTCCAGGGAACCACCATCTCGGCTAAGGGTATGGTTCCTTCTGACGAAACTATGATTGGTGTGGGCAGCTCCCTGGGTGCAGACATGCCAGGTAGAATGTCAGGATTATCCACCCATTGCTAGTATGCTAAGTTGGTCGATGGTCCTGATATAACCATGAAGTCTGGCCATTGGTCTCGTTTAGAGCTGCGCCAAGCTGACTGGAAGCTTCGAGTGAGGTGGTCGGAGTGCACTATGAAAGTGATCCAATCATTTTCCTACCGGTCTATCACTGGAATACGCTGAGGGAGTCCAAACTGTCGGACGACTCGGAGTAGTGTATAGACTGCGGAACCTATTAGACCAGCAAGAATCATGCATCGTCTGTTGGTGATGACAACATGAGGTAGCCTGTTCAACACATGCCAATTGCATTGCCAAGTGATTTCTTCCTCTGAAAGGTCTTGGAGGAGCTGGTAGAGCTCTCCAACGTTTGTTATTACTATTGGCCCTTGATTCTGAGAAATCTTCTGAGGCAGACTGTAGGCGTCGTGGATGCCGTCTGGTACAGAAATGATTTTATGCAAGTGACTTACTAACCAGAGGTGTAGGAGAGTTGCACTGGCATGAAAGATGCCTTTTCTACGGTTTGCAGATTCGTTGAGAGCCCTGAGAAGCTCGGCTAGGATGATTGGTACAACTGAGCAGGATTTGTGTATGTCCTCGATGTCCCCGACCAGAAATGTTTCGATGAGTGATCCGCACCTTGGGAACACCAGCTGAGACATGGTTATCAGTGCAAGGGCATTGAAACCGGAAAGTTTTGCTGAAATGGAGTCAGGGTTCCACTTGCGCTTGTACTTCTTTTTGAGAAAAGACACGGGTACCCGATCAAAAGAGCCGTTAGGACTGGGCTACAAGTAGGCAGGCTTGATATGCAAGAACTTGGATAGGTCTGCCTGGTATGTTGTCTTGTAGCGTGGTACTATGGCTTCGTCATCCATGTTTAACCCTAGAATGCGTTGAATCTCTTCCAGTGTTGGGCAGAGCTCGTTCTTACCAAAACGAAATACCATTTGAGATGGGCTCCAGCACTGGATAGCAGTGTTCATGAGGCGCGAGTCCGGGTTAACCACTGATAGGTCTAGGATATTTTCGGTTTTGTAGTACTGAGCCCAAATGAGACGCTGACTCGAAGTGAAAACCTGGAGGTTGTCATCACATGCCCCCTGAGAAGTTAGATGCACGGGCCATCACTGTCGGCCCATTGACTGAGTTACCCCTGATGGACTTGCCATCTACCTGGACAATGATACGGACTCTGTGAGTGCACTGTGCATGCAGATGGGATGCAAAAATGATGATGCAAATTTTTTATTTTGGTTGGGTGTGATAAGACACATGTGATTCGATAGGGCAGACAGACGGAGGTCCGACATGCTTTAGCCCAGGTTGTTGGAAACCAAGGGACCTATCAGATCAAGGTTTGGACGGGCCCAGTGAAGGCCTATCTGCCTGGGATTTGGACCCCATGTGCTATATCAAAAAGCAAGGTTGGATGTAGTTTGTTACAAGCACAAGTTTGGCTCATTACATGCCCCTGAATGGGTGGTTATCCGGATAAAATGTGCCCGGGTAGTCAACCATGATTGGGGACGGATATAGGATGCAAGCAGGTTTAGGGTTTATGATAGCCCTCCCAGAATGGACTGCTTATAGACTATACCCTAGCCTGGACTACATGTATGAATGTTGGTTTGATGCAAGGATGTTCCTAGTAGGATGGGGGGATCACTTAACACCGTATATACGACTCCCCGGTATAGAACATACCTGAAAATGGATGATTGGTTTAAGTGGGATCGTTCATAATCCTTCCCTGATGGGTATCACCCAACAGGAGTAACTCCATGGACCTCCAAGACTTTTAAATTACTGACACTGAGGATGATCATCCAGTAGCCGGTAACGTAATAAACCTGTCTACTGGTTCGAATGGGATAATTACACTATTATGACATGTATGGATGCACAGTACACAATTAACCAAGAGATGTAAGATGATCAGTTGTTTAGTTAAACACTTAGGCATTTTAAACAAGATTAAGGTTTAGTTAGCTTAAACCCGGGTTCCTGGTTGAACCCTATGGATGATGTTCTCCCCAGCAGAGTCGCCAGAGGTGTGAGCGCGGGAATTCACCCCTGATTTGGTCTCACGAGGTTTTGAGAGTCGCCACCTATTCATTCAGAAGGGATAAGTCCCTCGGATTTTGGATAAGGTCTTGGTCCACGAGGGAGATCAGGGTAAGGGGTTCGGTTAAGTCGGGAGAAGGTGTTAGGCACCTCGAGGCTTCCGTTTTACAACGGTTCCGTACTCCCCGGGTTTAAGCCAATTAAAGTTAATCTTGATTAGAATGTCGAAGTGTTTAAGTGAACACTAATCCAAGAAAGGAAAAGCTAACTGGGGTAGGGCCCGTGTTGGACTGCCTATGTACTCAAAGGGTGAGATCAGACTAAGCATAGTTCTGGTACGTGAGCCTGTGCCGAGGCTAGGGGCATGTGTGTGTGCACCAAGGGTGGCTAACATAGACTAGTCCGGTAGACTAGGTTTGGTTGACCGAGGAGGGTCAAGTGCGTGGTATGTAAGCCCGATAGGCTTAGGGGGTAGTCCGATAGACTAGGATGGAGTCCGGTCCGAGTTAGGATTGCTAACCGGGGTTAGGCCAAACTAATTGTCGTTAGGGTTGCCAACCAGAGTTAAGGTGAAGTGATGAGTTGCCCAGTAGGCTAAGGGGAGCCCCGGTAGGCCGAGGTAAGTCCGGTAGACTTGGTTTTTAGGTCTGGTAGGCCGTAAAGCAAATTTAACTACGATTAGGGTTGCTAACTGTAGTTAAGTGGTTCTAACTGTGGTTAGGATTGCTAACCACGGTTAGGGAGAGGTCCAAATCAGAATTATGATCCAAGTTTATTTTTAGGAATGCCCGTTTTAATTTCCCAAAATTTTGTGGGGTTAAGGGGTGTTTGACCATGGTTAAATGTTAACCGGAGGTGGATTTAACCACGGTTAAGGGTCTGGTATAGTCCAAGGTGGGTCCAGGGGGCTAGGCTAGGCAGGGTTTAAAGTGGCCTCCTACCAGGCCTGGGCCCCTGCAAAAGCTCAAAAATAAAACAAAATTTAATGTCGGTAATGTAATTACCTACATTATGGACAGTGTTTTAAGACTGTATTTTTGCCAAAGTTAGCTAGGTTTAAAGTATAACCTGAGGTTAAGCAAGGGTAAGGGAGTGTAGAGGGGACTCCTGGGGAGAGTTCAGGCTCTGTGTGGGCCGCAAGGGATGCCTGGAGTTGGCCCCACAGAGCTGCAAAGGTTCTGTGATAAAAACAGTATATTGGCGGTAGTTGTTCTACCGCCAATACCAAATCGGGCAGGAAACAGGATGTCTACAGAGGGTCACCGACAAAAGGGAAAACAGGCTTTTCCAGGAATGGCGGTATTAAGAGTACTGCCATTCTGGGTTTTTCTAAAAACTGAGCTTGTGGCTACTAGGACTGTGCACAGAGGTTACTAGGGGTTCCCTCATGATGTGAGGGACCCCCAGAAGGTTCTGTAATGGCTCTAAGAGCTCGAGGAGGTTCTATACCCAAAGGGATTCACCACACCTATGGTTTAGGTGGGTGGACACCCTGTGTGGGTCTGTTTACACTAAGTAATAGCAAGAAAATATTTAAAAAAAACGTCCCTTGGAGATGACCAGGGGCTCACAAGGATGTTTAAAGAAATGAAAAAGATGGGTAGGGAATGGCCCTACCCTATGCTCTGTTTTTGCCAAACAGGTGGTGCTGTGAACCGTGGTGGTGGCGCTCCGGTGATGGCTTGCAGCTGGAGAGGAGGGGAGAGGCAGGTCTAGGGGAAGCCTAGAACCAAACCAAGGGTTTGAGGAGGGGTGAGGACTACGATTTTGCAGCAGGGGTTCTTCCCTAAAAATGTAGACCGTTTACAGTGAAGGTGGGTTTGAGTTTTATAAGGATGAACACCCAGGACCTAAGAGGGATTTAAAAGAAGAGGGAGAGGGGTATTGGACCCTCTGGAGGTCGACTAAGGGTTGAGAAGGTAGAAACCGAGGTGGAGGTAGAGTGTGCAGGGCCCTGCAGACTGAAAAACTCGTAACTTGCAGAGGTCGGTAGAATAATTACCGACAAAGCGAAAACATGCCAAAATTAAGATGTCGGTAGAGGGTCTACCGACATCATGGATTTTAGTTTGAAAATGGGCTGGGCCCTGCACACTCAGGTATAGGGGATTACCCTAAGGGTTTTTGGGCCTTGTGGGCTTGGATTAAAGGGTTTGGGCCTGTAGGCCATAGGCTTGGCTGAGGGTTTTCTAGGATTTGACTAGAGGCTTACCTAGGTTTAAGGGACTGGGGTTGAGGTGAGGGGATAACCATAGTTAAAATGGGCTATAACTACAATTAGGATGGGGTGCAAAAATCGGGTGGTTACAGCACAGATGAGTTGAAGAAAATGAAAAATTTTCTGGTTAGCTTGGCTAGTGGAGCCACTCCTTCTCAACCTCCCTCTCAAGCTCCCTCTTCTTCCAAAGACAAGAGAGCAATGAAGGTAACCCCTTCGAAAAGGGGTTAGTCTAAAGATTCTCCTATCATCACCCTTCCTTCTGACTCAGATACCACCTCCTCTTCCTTAGACTCCCCTGATGACTCTACTCCCTTTCCTGATTTTGAAGATCCCGCTGAGTAATCAGAAGATATGCTCAAAAAGGTTGCAGACCTCATCAAAAAGCAAAAAGCAGAAGAGCTGTAATTGTATTTAAGATCTTTAATTCTTTTTGATAATGACATAAGGGGAGAAAAATGTAATGAAAACTTGATTACTTGATTCAATGAATGCAATGCAAATTTGATTTGAGAAATGATATATTTTTTTGCATCTTTGGTAGTATATACAAATTTGATTCCTATTTTGACATCTTAATTCTTTATCCTTGACTAATCTATCTTGATCCAATATATTATGAATAGAAATCAATTTTGAAACTTATCTTTGTGGAACTTCTCTTGGTATTTAAATAAAGTGATAAATCCTTCAAATCACCATTAATATGCATCTAAATAACAACTATGATTATTATCTTTCAATGCATATGTTTAGGGGGAGCTTACCTCAAAGTTTTCATGAAAAACGTGTTGTGAAAGGGAGCATAACTCCATTTCATTACATTATTATGTCATCATCAAAAAGGGGGAGATCGTTAGCCTCAGGGTTACAACCATGTGTACCTTTAATAATTTTGATAATAACATAATAATGAAATGAAAATATTGGTACTAATAATCTTGTTTAGGTGCTTGAACATTTCAGAAGATGAGGTTAATAGCACTCCAATCATGAAAAATGATGGAAATTATCCAAGAGGAAGTTCAACTCAATATAAACAAGAAGAAGAGCCAAAAACCAGACAATAGTCCAAGTCGGGTCCACTAAAGACAAAAAGCAAAATTAAGACCTCTATTCGTCTAGTTCATCTCTCACCAATTCAAATGTATTTTTTTGAAGAGTTCATAAGTCCTATGTAAAAAGTCCTCAAAAGAAGGGTAAGTTAAGAAGCTCAAGAACCACAAATTGACCACAGGAGCTTAGGACATCCTTTGAAATCAATTTAAAGCCCTAATGGATCATAAAAATATGATAAAAAGATAACTAATTGACCTAGGAAATCTATCTCATAACTTTGGTCTGGTCCAAAACAGAATTCAGAATTTTTACTCTGAATTCGTCGACGAATTACCTGGGTAGATTGAATTCGGCGACGAAGTCATGACATAATTTTTGAAATTCAATTCTGTCTCATGAATTCGTCGACGAAATCTTTGGTTGGGTTAAATTTGGCGACGAAGTCATTACTGGAATTTTTGAAATTCAATTCTGTCTTTTGAAATTCGGCAGCGAACTCAAGTGGGAACTCTACTTCGTCGACGAAATCATGTCTCAAATTGAAAAATCATTGTAACGGCTAGTTTACAACGGACCTAAAAGCATTTAATGTTTCCCCAACGGCACTATTGGATCAAATACTATAAAAGGAGTTCATTTATAAACAAATAATAACTTTTGATCACAGCAATAACTCCTATTGATCACTCATTCACTGCTATTGATTCTCACTCACTTTTATACTTAGAAAATCCCCAAAAATCTCTCTTGAGCTTACTCAACTCCTATTTCCTTTGAGAGACTTTATTAGAGTCTGTATTTCACTCTTATCTAGCCCATTTAAGGAGCTTTCAATTTGGATTTTCAATCCAAAACTCATTTAATGAGGTCAGTCAAGAATTCAAGATTCTTGTACTGAAGCTGTTGCTTCAGTTTTCTCAAGAGAGGGTTGTGCTCTTGAAAGGCTATAGCTTGGCCTAAAAGAGAGCTTGTTAAGGTGTCATCTCAACCTGTAAGAGAGATTGTAAGGGTTTGGACTCCACCCGTGAAGGAGTTGTGCGATTAAGGAATCGTGGTGAATCCTCTAGCTGAAAGCTGAGGCAGGGAGTAGGCTGGTTTGCTGAACCTCGTAAGCAAATCTTGAGTTTGCACTCTCTTTACCTCTTCTCTCTTTCTTTGAATATTCTATGGTTTTAACTTGTTACATATTTTATTTTATTCTGCTTATTAAACTTATAGTTCATAATTTTAAATCTACCTTAGACCTTATTCACCCCCCCTTTAGGGTCATTATCTGGCCAACAAATAGATGCGTTCAGGAGGCGCGGGTCTGGGTTAACCATGAATAGGTCTAGGATAGTCCTAATTTTGTAATATAGAGCCCAAGCAAGATGCTGACTCAAGGTAAATGCCTCAATTATCTTCTGGAGGTTGTCATCACATGCCCCCTGAGAAGTTAGATGCACGAGCCATAACGGTCGACCCATTGACTGTACAATCCCGGAAGGACCTGCTATCTACCTGAACAATATATAGACTCTGTGAGTGTACTGTGTATGAAGATGGAATGCAAAAGATGATGCAATATTTTTTTTGATTTTTGATTTGATTGGGTGTGACAAGGCACATGTGATCAGATAGGGTAGACGGACGGAGGTCCGACGTGCTTTAGCCCAGGTTATCAGGAACCGGGGAACCTATCAGGTCAAGGTTGGGGACAGGTTCAGTGAAGGCCTGTCTGGCTGGGATTTGAACCTCATATGCTATGTCAGGAAGCAAGGTTAGATGTAGTTTATTACCAGCACAAGTTTGGCTCATTACATGCCCCTGGGTGGGTGGTTATCCGGGTAGAATGTGCTCGGGTAGTCAACCATGATTGGGGACAGGTATATGATACAAGCAGGTTAGGTTTTAGAGTATCCCTCCCTGGGTGGGCTGCTTGTATACTATACCATAACCTAAGCTATATGTATGAATGCTGGTTTGATGCATGTGTGTTCCTAGCAAGATGGGGGGATCACTTATCACCGTATATGTGACTCCCCGGTATAAAATATACCTAAAAATGGACGATTGGTGAAAGCAGGAGCGTTCAGAATCCTTCCCAGAGGGTAATCACCTACCATGAGTAACTCCGCGGACCTCCAAGACTGTTAAGCCACTAACACTGAGGATGATCATCTAGTAGTCGTTAACGTAATAAACTTGTCTACTGGGTTTAATAGGATAATTAAACTACTATAACATGTATGGATGCACAGTACACAATTAACCAAAAGATGTAAAATGATTAGTGTTAAGTTAAACGCTTAAGCATTTTAAACAAGATTGAGGTTTAATTGACTTACCCCTAGGTTCCAGGTTGAACCTTGATTAACATTCTCTCCCCAGCAGAGTCATCAGAGCTGTGAGCATGGAAATTTACTCACGGCAAAAGAGTCACCACCTATTCATTCAGAAGGGATAAGTCCCCCGAGAGTTAGATAAGGTCTCGATCTACGATTGAGATCAAGGTAAGGGGTTCGGTTAAGTTCGGGGAAGGTGTTAGGCACCCCGAGGGTTCATTTTTATAATGGTTCCATACTCCCTACGTGTAAACCAATTAAAGTCAATCTTGTTCAAAATGCCGGAATGTTTAAGGTAATACTAATCCAAGAAAGGAAAAGCTAACTAGGGACAAACTCGGGTTGGGCTGACTTTGTACTCACTGGGTGAGATCAAACTGAGCATAGTTCTGGGACGTGAGCCTGTGCCGAGGCTAGGGGTGTGTCTGTGTGCACCAAGGGTGGCTAACATGGACTAGTCCGGTAGACTAGGGTTTGATTGACCGAGGTGGGTCAAGTGCAAAGGTTCAAGCCCGGTAGGTTTAGGGGTAGTCCGGTAAAGTAGGGTTTAGGCCCGATAGACTAAAAAGGGTAAGTCCGGTAGACTTGACTCAAATCCGGTAGGCCGAGAGCGGGCCTGGAGGCCAAGGTAAAGCTTGGAGGCAGGATTAACCCCGGTAGGCTTAGGGGATAGGCCCGGTAGGCCTAGATTGGGCCTGAAGGCCAAGATTGGGCCCGGATGCCAGGATTAGGCCCAGTAGGCCAAAAGGTGAGTCCAATAGACTGGATTTAGGCCTGGTAGGCCAAAATTAGATTTAACCACGGTTATGGTTGCTAACCGGGGTTAAAGATGATCTAAACGTGATTAGGGTTGCTAACCAGGTTTAGAAATGGGCCAACGTCAATTTCATAGTCATAGGTATTTTCAGGGCTTTTTCCAAGTTTTTACCGAGGTTAAGGGCTGCTTAACCATGATTAAGAAAGGGAGGTCACCATGGTTAGGGGTACTAACCACAGTTAAAATGATCATAGAAGGTCATTTTGGGTTTCTTAGAATATATTTGATTTTTTAAGCATTATTTTAGATTTTTATGGTTTAAGGGCTGCTTAACCATGTTTAAAAAGTTAACCAAAAATAGATTTAACCATGGTTAAGGATCCTAACCAAGGTTAAAATGATCACAGAAGATCATTCTGGAATCCTTGAATTATTTATGATTTTTTTATTATTTTTCCAAGATTTGTGGGGTTAAGAGGTGCTTAACCATGGTTAAAAGTTAACTGATGGTATATTTAACCATGGTTAAGGATATGGTTAAGTCAAGAATGGGCTCAGGGGGCTAGGCAGGGCTTAAAGAGGCCTCCTACCAGGCCTAGGCCCTTGAAAAGCCCAGAGTTTAAAACAAGTTTAATGTCGGTAATAGGATTACCGACATTATAACTAATGTTCTAACCCTGGTTTACTCGATGATAACTCAGGTTAGGGGATGATCCATGGAGATCTGAGAGCATGGTCCTGAAGAGGGTAGTGTAGGGAAGAGATTGAGCCTTGGGTGGGCCTTAGAGGTGGCCTGGAGTGGGCCACACAGAGATCCAAAGGAGCTGTACCTGAAAATACAGAATGACGATAGATGATCTACCGTCATTACCAAAGTAGGCAAATATGTGAATAGCAGTAGATGGTCTACCGCCACTCTGCACAGTTTTGATTTTTTGAATTTTAACCATTGTTAATGGTAACCCATGGACCTGGAAGGACCAGGTTAGGTTAAGGAAGAGGAGAGGGGTTCAACCTGGGCCTTAGACATGGACCAAGGCCCACCTAAGTAGGCTAACCAAGCTACAATAGTAAACTGCCAGGAATGGAGGTACTGAGTTTACCGCCATTCCTGGTTTTCTTAAAAACCTAATTTTTGCCCATGCGGCTGTGCATAGAGGTCACCAGGGGTTCCCTCATGAGCTAAGGGACCCCTAGCAGGGTCTGAGATCGTCTTGTAGCTTTAGGTAGGTGGATATACCCGTAGGGGTTCACCACACCTATGATCAAGGTGGGTGAACACCCTGTGTGGGTTCGATTTACCAACTGAACACCAAAAAAAATGCAAATAAGTCCCCTGGAAATGACCAGGGGCTCACATGATTGATAAAGCAAGAAGAAAAATGGGGTAGGGAATGCCTAACCCTATGCTCTGTTTCTGCCGAGTGGTGGAGATCTGCAAGCTGATGGTGGTGCCCGCCGGTGGTGATACATAAAGAAGGGGGTCTCAGAGGACTCCTGGGATTCTAGGAATGCTTACAGAAGCTTGAAGAGGGGCTGAAACCTTTGGGATTTACTCAGAGGTTCCACTAGGGAGTTTTTCCGATCAGTTTACAGTGGTGGGGGGTTGCCCTTTATAGGCAAAGCTCTAAGGACCTAAGGGGGATTAAAATGGAAAGCCTAAGAGGTGGTTGGACCCTATAGGGGTCGAGTAGGGGAGCTGAGGTGATGATGGAAGGGATGGTTAAGTGTGCAAGGATCTACAGACTGCGAACTAGGAACTTGGACAATGGCGGTAAATGGTCTACCGCCATTATTAAACTAGGCTAAAACTGAGTTGGCGGTAGACTATCTACCACCACTATAAGATTTTGATTGAAATGGGCCTGGCCTATGCACACTCAGGTAAGGGAGTTTGGTCTTAGTGTTTTTGGGCCATATGGGCCTAGACCGAAGGATTTAGACCCCTAAGGGCACGGACTAAGGGTTCAAGCCCTAAGGGCTCTAGGGCTAGGCTAGGGCTTCGGTTAAGGTTACCTGGGACTAGGGTTTTGACATAGGTTTCATACTACGATTTAACTAGGGTTGAGTCCTAGGGTTTTAACTAGGTTTGTGTCCTAGGGTTGACCTAGGGCTTAGCTAGGGTTAGGGTTTGGGACTAGGGTTTGACTCAGGGTGAGGCCTAAGACTAACTAGAGGCTTACCTAGGGTTTAGGGGACTCTACTGGGGATAACCATGGTTAAAATATTTTAACCATGGTTAGACAGGGGTGTAAAAATTAGGTGCTTACACACTATGAGCGCGAGATATTCACTCTCTAAATCTATTTGCGGCTCACGGGTTTTTGAGAGCCGTCACCTATTCATTCAGAAGGGATAAGTCCCCCGAAGTTTTGGATAAGGTCTTGGTCCATGAAAGAGATCGGGGTAAGGGGTTCGGTTAAGTCCGGGGGAGGTGTTAGGCACTCCGAGGCTTCCATTTTACAACGGTTCTGTACTTCCCGGGTTTAAGCCAATTAAAGTTAATCTTGTTTTAAATGCAAAAATATTTAAATGAACACTAATCTAAGAAAGGAAAAGCTAACTGGGGTTGGGCTCGTGTTGGACTGCCTACGTACTCACAGGGTGAGATCAAACCGAGTGTAGTTCTAGCACGTGAGCCTGTGCCGAGGATAGGGGCGTGTGTGTTTGCACCAAGGGTGGCTAACATGGACTAATCCGGTAGACTAGGTTTGGTTGACCGAGGAGGGTCAAGTGCAAGGTATGTAAGCCCGATAGGCTTAGGGAGTAGTCCGGTAGACTAAGGAGGAGTCCGGCCTGAGTTAGGATTGCTAACCGGGATTAGGCCAAACCAACTTTAGTTAGGGTTGCTAACCGTAGTAAAGGGTGAGTGAGTTGTAGCCCGGTAGGCTAAGGCTGGGCCCGGTAGGCCGAGGTAAGTCTGGTAGACTTGGTTTTTAGGCCCGGTAGGCCGTAAACCGAAGTTAACTACGATTAGGGTTGCTAACTGCGGTTAAGGGGTTCTAACTGTGGTTAGGGAAGCTAACCAGCGTTAGGGAAAGGGCCAAAGTCAATATTATGGTCCGATGATATTTTTAGGAATGCCCGTTTAAGTTCTCAAAAGTTTGTGGGGTTAAGGGGTGCTTAACCGCGATTAAATGTTAACCGGAAGTGTATTTAACCACAGTTAAGGATCTGGTATAGTCCAAGGTGAGCCCAGGGGGCTAGGCAAGGCCTAAAGTGGCCTCCTACCAAGCCTGGGTCCCTAAAAATGCCCAAATCAAAAACAAAATACAACGTCGGTAATTGGATTACCGACATTATGTACAGTGTTTTTAACTTGTACTTTTGCCACTGTTAACTATGGTTAAGCTATAACCTGAGATGAACCAAGGGCAGGAGAGTGAAGGGAGGACTCCTGGTCAAGTGTGGGACCTAGGGGTTGCCTGGAGTGGGTCCCACAAAGCTGCAAAGGTGTTGTGCCTGCACCAGTATTTGTGTCGGTAGAAGTATTACCGACAGGCTTAAAACAAGTAAAAAAGTAAAATATCGGTAAAGGGTTCACCGACTGTCTGGGAACTGGCTATTTTAGGAATGTCGGTACTGAGAATACCGCCGTCCTGGGTTTTTTTGAAAACCGAATCTGTAACTCCTGGGGCTGTGCACAGAGGAGTCCAAGGGTTCCCTCATGATGGGAGGGACCCCCAGAGGGTCTGTAGAGGTCTGTCATACCTTGAAGAAATGCTAATCCCGTAGGGGGTTCATTACTCCTATGGATAAGGTGAATGAACACCCCTGTTTTGGGTTTGGAATTGAAAACAAATTAATACAGTAATAAAAGGGTCCCCTGGAAATGACCAGGGGCTCACATGATGATTGGGACACAAAGAAAAACGGGTAGGGGAAGTCCCTACCCTATGCTCTATTTTCCCCGGATGAAGTGGAGCCTGCTACAGTGGTGGTGGTGCTCCAGGGATGATCTGCAGTGGCTGGGGACTTGAGGTAGGTCCGAGGTAAGCCTTAGGATGAAGACCAAGGTGAAGAAGAAGCTGAGGCAATGGATTTTGGAACAGGGATTCTTCTTTTAAAATTCAGCCAGTATGAGGGACTTGGTAGGGGAGAGGGCATTCGACCCTGGTGAGGTTGACTAAGGGCTGAGAAGGGAGAGCCCGAGGTGGAGGTAGAGTGTGCAGGGGTGTTGCAGGCCTGCAACTCGGAACTTGAAGATGTCGGTAGATGGTCTACAGACAGCCTGAAACAAAGCCAATTTTTTTATGTCGGTAGACCTTCTATTGACATTCTACAAATCTTTTTTTAAAATGGGCTGGGCCTGCACATACGGGTTATGGGGGTTATGTACTAAGGTTTTTGAGCCTTGTGGGCTCGAGGCTAAGGGTCAGGCCCTATAGGCCATGGGTTTCAGGGGGTATGCTAAGGTCACCTAATGTGAGGGTTTAGGACATGGGTTTTTCTAGGGTTTGACTGGAGAGGCTTACCTAGGTTGTGAGGGACTTGGTAGGGGAGGTAACCATAGTTAAAATATTTAACTACGGTTAGGATGGGGTGTAAAAATCAGGCACTTACAGCTGCCCCTCTTTGCTGGAGAATGCCGAGGATGGCGATTCGAACGGCAAAGACTGTAATCATCCTATTTTTACACCAAGCTCGGATAATAGGGATGCAGAATGATGATGTGTTTGTATGTAGTGCAAAAATAGTGAGTGCAATATAGTGGCAAGGCGTGCTGGGGAAGGGCGAGTAGTTCAGACTACTCACTGGGGATTGATGGATACAGGGATGGCATAGCCCGGAGGCGTTGGCCGGAAGGCTTCAATTGAGGTTGATGGAAGAGACACATAATGTGTCGAGAACACGCAGGGTATTGAAGGAGGGACATACGGGTGGTGTACACTGTAAAGGTACACACGGGATGTCGAGGATGTACGGGGGTGTCAAAAGAAGGGACATGCAGGTGGTATACGCTGTAAAGGTATACACGTGATGTCGAGGACACACGGAGGTGTCAAAAGAAGGTACATGTAGGTGGTATACGCTGTATCGGTATACACAGGATGTCGAGGACACACGGGGGTGTCGAGAGAGAGGACATGCAGGTGGTATACGCTATAAAGGTATACACGGGATGTCGAGGACACATGGGTGTGTCAAAAGGGAGGACATGCAGGTGGTATACGCTGTAAAGGTATACACGGGATGTCGAGGACACACGGAGGTGTCGAAAGGGAGGACATGCAGGTGGTATACGCTGTAAAGGTATACATGGGATGTCGAGGACACGCGAGGTGTTGGAGATGAGACATGCAGGTGGTATACGTGTAAAGGTATACACGGGATGTCGAGGACACACGAGGGTGTCGAAAGAGAGGACATGCAGGTGGTATTAGCTGTAAAGGTATACACGGGATGTCGAGGACACACGGGGGTGTCAAAAGAGAGGACATGCAGGTGGTATACGCTGTAAAGGTATACACGGGATGTCGAGGACACACGGGGTGTCGAAAAGGAGGGTGGCATTTCCAAGAGGCACTAGCCGGATGATTGAAATGGCCGAGAGGCTTGGGATTTTGATCAAAGATGATGCTGAGGAGTTTGGTCACCAGAAGCGTGACGCTATGCAGGGATGTCATACAGGGGATAAAGGCGAGGATGCTTTCCCATGACTCTACTGATTGCGACTTGCGGGGATGCATGGTGTCGGCTTCTTCTGCTTTGTCTTGCTAGGGCTGCTCAGTGCAGTCTGGTACAAACTGGTTAGGATACCAAAGAGTTTGTTTTTTGAAAACATTTTGTAAAAGGTTTTTGGTCATTTGTAAAAATTTTGCTTTCAACAGAAAGAATGTTCAACTAGCTATTAGTTTTACCAGGAAAGTGCCTTAGATAGGGCTTGGGGATCATGTATTCTGCCTTTCGCTATTGGAGAGTGGAGTATGACCCAGAAGAGGTTTTGTCACCGCTGAGGATGCTCACGGGTAGCCTGTTTGTTTTGTCACTACTAGAGATTAGACTCTGACTGGGGAGAAGCTTGCTGGGGGAGCAAATAGGATGCTTCTACTAGGGAGATCCGTTGGGGGATGTAATGCCATTTTAGACCATTACTGGGGATTCGCCAAGGGATATGACACTGCCGTAGATCACTGTTGGGGATCTAAACTCTGTTGGGGCCTAGTGTTGTGGAAGATTCTCTTTCATGCCACCTGTTGGGGATTGCTGTAGGGGATTTATCTGGCTAGCCTGATTGCTACCGGATGTTGTTGCCAAACTGCTCTTTAACCTTTCTCCCTTTTTTACCCTTGGAATAACCAAGACATGGAGTTCGAATAATTTTTGCACGATGAGGCCGTTGCCGGTTTTCCTCATTCCTGTGAAGCTGATTGGTTTTTGTCAATTTTTTACCCCTAGTCATAAGACTAGTTCTGAGGATTGCGTGATTTTTGCGCAATGAGACCGTTGCTGGTTTTCACTCATGCCCGCGACTTACTGGGGAGGTTTTGTTTATGTAGAGGAAAATAGGTCTTCTCCCGTCATAGCCCTAAATGGCGCTCCTCGAGGGTTTTGAGGATGATATTTTCACTGGGGATTCAGATGTGATATTACACTTGCACTCGTAATTCCTAAGGGATCGAGGAGGACTTAGAGTAGGATGAAATATAGGCTGAGGGACCGAAGTTTGGGACACCCTAGGATTTCTCCTATTTTGTTGTCGATTTGCTCTCCCTTAGAGGTTTTGGTTTGATATAATTGATTTTCACTCTCTGGGGAGGATTCTTCTGTTTCCGGGGGGATTTTTTGCCTATGGCCTGTGCCTTATGATTCCCGGTGATGATTTTTTTTGTTTGAGAGAGCGATAGATGTTGTCTCTGCTGGGGATAGAGAGGTTGTCTCTGCCCGAGGATTTTGTTTTTCTGGAGAGATTGCCTCTGCTGGGTAAAGAGTCTAAAGAGATTTTCTCTGTGGGGAGTCTCTGATTGTTGAAATGTTTCGACTTCTATTTTGGGCTTTCTTTTGATAGAAATTTTGTACCCATGTGAGTCGATTTGCTTGGGAAGCTAGGAGAATTTGTCTCTGCTTGGTGAGTGAGGGACTCTGTTTGGGGAGAGTCGGGGAGCGGATACCCCTAATGTGACCGCACCTAATTTGACAGGTTACCTACGTAACTTTGCAGGATCAGGTCATGACGTATTTTCTGGCCAATACCGCAGAGGCGAGGGAGGGTGTCCCTGAAAAGTGTAATGAAAGAAGGATTGTCAGGCTCAAGGGGCTAACTAGCGAATTTCTTTTGATTTGTAAACGGGTTACAGGAAAGAGGGATGAAGAGTGTGCCAAGGATGGCCTCTTGTCATTTTCCAGAGAAACTACAAGTGTAAAGTGCCTATCAGATCTAGACCCTAAGCATAGTATCTTTTGACTTTGTTCATGTTGACGGGCTCTGGCAGGTCTTCGTCATCCATACGTCCGAGTTGAAGGGCACCGCCAGATAATTTGTCTCGGACGACGAATGGGCCTTCATAGTTGGGAGTGAACTTGCCCCTTGGGTCAGGGTGGTTTGGTAACATTTTCTGGAGAACCAGGTCGCCGATCTCGATGCTTCTTGGCTTGACTTTCCTGTTGAATACCCTAGCCATGCGCCTCTGATAGGCCTAAGAGTGGTTGATGGCTTTCAGTCGTCGCTCTTCGATCAGGTTCAACTGCTCATACTGGGTCTGTGCCCATTCCGCTTCTGTGAGCTTTGCTTCCATTAACACCCGAAGTGATGGAATTTGTACTTCGACAGGGAGGACGGCTTCTATACCATAGGCTAGAGCGAATGGTGTTGCTCCTGTTGAGGTTTGGATGGACGTTCTGTAGGCCATGAGTGCATAAGGGAGCATCTCATGCCTGGCAGAGTACTTGGTTTCCATCTTCTCTATGATTTTCTTCAAATTTTTGTTGGCAGCTTCAACTGCACCATTGGTCTGTGGCCTGTACGACGTAGAGTTGTGATGTTGGATCTTGAATTTCTGGCAGAGGTCAGTCATCACCTTGTTGCAGAAGTTGAGAGCATTGTTTGTTACAATCTCATATAGGACCCCATATCGGAAGATGATATCCCTTTTTAGAAAACGTTCAACCATTGAGGCTGTGACGCTAGCATAAGAGGTTGTCTCGACCCATTTCGTGAAGTAATCGATTGCTACCAGGATGAATCGATGTCCGTTTGATGCTTTCGGAGCTATGGGTCCGATGACGTCGATGCCCCAAGCTGAGAATGGCCAAGGAGCAGTGAGATTGTGCAGCCTGTTCGGTGGTGCATTTACCTTATCAACATAGATTTGGCACTGTTGGCACTTCTGTACATGCTTGCAACAATCTGATTCCATGTTGGACCAGTAGTAACCTAGTCGTAATATCTTCTTAGATAACATCAATCCATTCATGTGTGGCCGCAAATTACTCCGTGAACTTCTTCGACTACTTGTGCTGCTTCACCGGTATCTAGACATATGAGCCAGAGTAGGTTCGCCGACGTTTTGTACAAGATGCCCCCTAATAGGACGAACTGAATGGCCAGTCTTCTGATTTCCCGACGGTCCGTTTTGGTAGCATCGAGAGGGAAGGTCCCATCATCGAGATACTGCTTGATGTCTGTATACCAAGGCTTATTGTTTGATACCTCTTCGATCTGAAGGCAGTAGGCAGGCTGATCTTGTTGCTGAATTTCTATTGGCCAGAGCATGATGTTTGTAGGGATCTGTACCATTGAAGCTAGAGTGGCCAGTGCGTCGATGAATCTGTTCTGGTTCCTAGACCGGTGGCTGAAGTTGATTCTTCTAAATTGACTGATTAGCAAATTGAGGTAGGCTAAGTATGGGACTAGCCTTGCTTCTCGGATGGCCTAAGACTCATTCGCCTGATAGATTACCAAAGATGAGTCACCGTAGACGTCTACCTCTTCAATCCTGATGTCCAGGGCTTCTTTTAGTCCGGCTATGCATGCCTCGTACTCTGCTTCATTGTTGGAGCATCTGAACTTCAGCTTGACTGAGATAGGGAGGTGTACTCCTTTAGGGGAGATCAGGACTGCTCCTGCCCCATGCCCATGACTGTTGGCAGCTCCGTCAAAGTACAACTCCCAGCCGGAGTATTCCTATTTGTCCACTTTTGTATACAGGATGGCTTCATCTGGAAACTGATCATGTACAGACGCGTAGTCCTGGGTCAGATTGTAGGCCAGATGATCTGCTATCGCCTACCCTTGATTGACTTTTGTGTCATGTACGTGATGTCGAATTCAGACAACATCATAAACCATCGAGCAGTCCTTCCGGTGGTGGTTGGCTTTTCCAGTAGATATTTCAGTGGGTCCATCTGGGAGATCAGAATTACTGGGTAGGAAAGCAGATATTGCCGAAGACGTTGAGTTGCCCAGACCAGTGCCAGACATGTCTTCTCAAGAAGGCTATACCGCTCTTCGTACTCAAGCAGACGCTTACTGATATAGTAGATGACTTGCTCTATTCTGTCAGTCTCGTCATGTTGTGCCAGAATGCACCCCATGGAGGTTTCTTGCACAGAGATGTAGAGTAGCAGTGAAAATCCGGTGTAGGAGGCACAAGTACTGGAGAATTCAGAAGATATTGCTTTATTCTGTCAAAGGCTTCTTGGCATTTTACTGTCCAGACTATCGGCGTGTTCTTTCGGAGAAGTTTGAAGATCGGCTCACAGATCGGAGTTAGCTGAGAAATGAACCGACTGATGTACTGAATTCTGCCCAGGAAACCACGGATCTCCTTTTCAGTTTGGAGTGCTGGCATTTCGATGATAGCTCTGGATTTAGTTGGATCGATCTCAATGCCTCTTTTGCTGACTATGAAACCAAGGAGCCTTCCTAATGAGGTTCCAAAGACACACTTGGCCGGGTTCAGTCTTAGGCCGTACTCTCGGAGTCTATCGCAGAGTCTCTTCAGGTCTTCTGGGTGTTGTTCGACTGTCGGTGATTTGACGATCATGTCATCCACGTAAATTTCAGTGGACTTGTGCATTATGTCATGGAATAAGGCCGTCATGGCCCTCTGGTAGGTAGCCCCTGCGTTCTTGAGTCCGAAGGGCATGACCTTATAGTAGAATGTGCCCCAAGGCGTGATAAATGAGGTTTTATCCATGTCTTCTTCTGCCATCCTAATCTGGTTGTATCTGGAGAAACCATCCATGAATGAGAGAGTCTCGTGCCCAGCAGTATTATCGACCAAAATGTCAATGTGCGGGAGAGGAAAGTTGTCTTTGGGGCTTGCCCTATTTAAATTTCGGTAGTCAATTCACATGCGGACCTTACCATCCTTCTTGGGTACTGAGACTATGTTGGTCAACCACTCAGGGTAGTTTGCAACTGCCAGGAAGCCTGCTCTGATCTGCTTCTCAACTTCTTCCTTGACCTTCTGTGACCATTCGGGCCTCATTCGTCTCAGTTTCTGCTTCGCTGGTTTGACGTCAGGGTTCAGGGGCAGTCTGTGTACCACCAATGCTGGGTCTAGGCTTGGCATGTCAGCATATGACCAAGCGAAAACATCACTGCAGCTTTTCAGGAAACTGATCATGTCTGCTCTCCCTGAAGGTTCATGCTGGTGCCAATTCTGACTAGCCGGGGTTCTTTGTGGATCCCAGATTGATTGTTTCAGTGTCCTCCTTGTTAGACTGCAGAAGTCCTTCGTTGTGCTCGAGGAGGTCCAGAATTTTCTGAGGCGGTTCCTCTTCCTGTTCTGAGTCATACTCCGCTTCGGAGAGTTCAAGGAGGATTTGAGGGGTACCCTGTCAGAGGTAATTTTCTGGCAAATCGATTAGCTTCAATTTAGCATGCTTTGATGATCATGATTTGTTGGCTTCAGGACACTAAGCCTTCCAGGGGAAGAGTCTGTGTGATTTCGTCATTAGCAGATGTGAAATGTTTTTTTTTTTTGAAAACATGATTTTTGAGTCAAAATAATCTGATTTTTATTAGCAAAATGACTTGTTACAAAAAGACTCAAACAAAAAGAGGCCGACAGTGGCCTGACTTTTGGATTTTGCAAACGGGAGCAAAAGAGAAGTGGATAGAGGAGAAGGGTGATGCTGGTTCATTGCTGTCTCGGACCAACCTGTCCTACACTACGCTTGCCCCGGCCCTGGCTGGCCTCGATGGTGAGAGCCTCAGTCCACTAATGGATCAGTGGCTGGCGACTGGATGACGCTTCGGCACTGTTGGAGAGGGTGCAAACCTGCTCTCCCGCTGGATATTTTGCTTCAGTAGCATCTTCGACAATCAGTTAGTCGAACATCTAGGCTATCACGAACACTTCAGGTTTTAGAATCCTTGAAGACTCGTCACTGGGCTGGGGTGTTAAGGCAACAGGTGCAACAGAGGTTTCCGGGTAAGTCTCATAGATTCCAACGGGGAAGGTTACAGAGATGTGTGGTCGGGGTTCAGGTTTCGCCGACTGTTTATTCTTCCTAGTCAGCTTAGAAGGGTAGTCCTCGTAACTGGGCTTGTATCCTAAACCAAAGGGAGGTGTGTATCGAGGAGGCGTGTATCTTTTCTTCATGCCCTGATTCCTGGCACCGAGACCACTTCCAGGTTGATAGTTCATTCTGGCCATCATTTTGACAAATGGTGGCACTGCTTGCTTACCTTGCTGTTCTACCTGGGTGATAGAACTGACCTGTTCGAACTGAAATGTCATGAAGGCAGTGCCTTGCCCCAGCTCTTGGACATCCCGAAAGGAATTTACCAACTCTTCAGACGGAATGACAATCAGACGGTCATCCTGGATGAATAGATTCTTTGATGCAAAGAGGAGGGAATGGCTCTGACCGCATGGATCCATGGCCTCCCTAGGAGCAGAGTGAAAGAGGCTGGCACGTTCACGACCTGAAAGTTTGTTGAGAACTGAGCAAGTCTGACCCCGATGGTCAGGTTGATGTCACCCAGGTTCTGCCTGGTTGTATTGTCAAAGGCCCTGATGGTCATAGGTCTCTTCTTCACTTGACTGAGGTCCAGGCCCAGGTTTTGCAGTGTGGAGAGTGTGCAGACGTTCAGGTCGGAGCCATTGTCGATGAGCACTGATGATAATGTTCGGCCCATGCACTGTACTACAATGTACAAAGCTCAGGTATGGTCCCTGTCGTTGTCTGGTATCTCCTCTTCTGTGAAGAAGATGACTTTGGGTTCAAGGATTTGCCCTACCATTTACCCCAGTTTCTCAGGCATTATGTCTAGCGTTACATGGGCATTGCCAAATACTCAGAGCAGTTGCTTCCTGTGATGCTCTGAAGTGAGAAGAAGACCCAAGATGGATATCAGTGCTGGGACCTTGCTCAGTTGCTGAGTGATATTGAACTCCTCTGCTTTTTTTAGGATTTTCAATAAAGCTGCTGAATCAACTGCCTCTTTCTACGGGTCTGACACCCCTGCTTTCTATTTCTCTGCCTCTATACTCTTCAACTTTGCCGGCTCAGTTGTAAGAGGTTGATATACCCAGCCAGATCTGGTTAGGTAGGTAATGCTCTCGCTCTCGAGGATGAGAGAGCAGGGAGCGGGCACTCGGTTGAGGTTGAAGGGAGGCTCTAGGATGTAGGAGATCCAGACAGGGCCTGAAGAGGTTGAGGCTTGAGCTGGAGCTGTTAGCCAATTTGCGGGGCAAGGAATTGTGTAGATGATCTGCTCAGGGGCAGGTATCTGGGTTGGAGACTGAAAAGTCTGTATGTTTGATTGGGGGAAGGGGAATATGACGGGTGATCGATAAAAGGGCCTGATGATGCCGTCATTCACTGCAGGTGTGCTGGGTCTTGGCTGCCCTACCCCGGGCTCTTCCTACTGGATAAAATTGATATGATTGTTATGTGGGGGCAGTGGTACCTGATTAATGCTGGTGTTGCTGGGAGCCAGCACAACCCTTCCCTCATCCAAGAGATCTTGGATTGCACACTTCAGGCCTATGTAATAATTTGTGGCATGGCTGGGGCCTCTGTGAAAGGCGCAGTGATGATCGGCATTGTAGTTCTTGCCTTACTTGTCTAGAGGTAGAAGAGGTGTAGGACCTCTCAACTCGAGAAGACCCTGCTTGGTGAGGAAATCCAATAACTGGCTTAGGATATTTGGAAGAGGGGTAAAGCTTCTGGGAGGACGGTTTTACCCCTGGGTTGGTCGGGCTGGCTGGGTATTCCTACTAACTGACTGCTGCTGAGCTGCTGGAGCTGGTAATTTGATGGGTGCCATAGAAGCAACCATATGTACATCTTCCTTCTTTCTGTGGTCCCGGGGACCGATATTTCTACTGGACGAGGCTATCGCCTTAAGGGGATCAAGTCCTAGACTGGAATGAATGGCCCCGCTCTTGATAGCTGTCTCGATACGGGCACCTGTCTTAATGATAGTATCGAAGTCCACTACCGGTAAGGTCACCATGAGTGTAGAGTAGGGCTGCTTTAGGGTGCCCATGAACATGCCTGCCAATTCCTCCTTAGGGATAGGAGTTGGGATCTTTGCTGCCATTTCCCTCCAGTGGGTGGCGTACTCCAGAAATGACTCGTTGTTATGTTGGCTTAGCTGTTCGAGCTGGCTCCTCTGAGGGCGGAGCTCCTGGTTGAAGGAGTACTGCTCTATGAAACTGTCCATGGCATCCTGCCAGGTCTTAACTTTCTGCTTGTCCACCGACATCCACCATGTAAGGGCTGCCCCCTTCAGACTCTTCTGGAAGTACTGGATGAGCAAGCGTTGGTTTTTATTATGTTGGAACATGTCCCCCAAGTATAACTACAAGTGTTGTTTTGGACATCCCGAGCCATCATATTTATTAAAGTCCGGGACCTTGAAACCTACGGGAACAGCATCCCCTGATGAAAAGGTTAAGTCTTCCAGTGATAGACTTGTACTGGTGGATGTACCTTTCATTCTTCTCATCTCCTCTTTCATTTGCTTGATCTCGTCCTGTAAGGAAAGGGTTGGATCTGAGGATGACGGCTGGTCCTGGTGGACATGTGAGATCTGCGGCTGTTCTTCGTACTGGTCATACTCCTCTCCTCCGCCTGTTCCGAGTATGGGATTAGGTATGATGAAAGGGGAATGGCGAGGCTCAGGTGTAGGTCACTCGACTGGTTCTTCGGTTGGGATCCGGGTGGAGGGTGCTTCGGTCCGGGTGCTAATTAGAATCTTCAGGGATTCCAGAACAGTGTCAAGCTTTGCCTACATGGCTACAATGTCTCTGTCATGTGACTATAGGATCTCCTTGGTCCGCTGGTGCTGATCTGCAGGTTCTGCCATCGATCCTGTACTACTTTATGATTGAATTGTGTAGGAGTTGTTCTCTGATCGGACTGTGCCAAGGAGTACATCTGTGATTGGTATTTCCGTCAAGACTGTGTCAGCAGCTGCTGCTTCTACGAGAATCACAGTTAGAGAATGAGTCACAGGTCGGCCCATGTAACTGAAAAGAATGCAACGGCTAATTATGATTATGCATGAGGGCAAAAGGCAGATGCTAGAAAAATACTTTCATTGATGCATGAAGAGTGCAGTGAGTACATGCATAGTGTGACTCAAAAAAGAGAAAAAAGACTCGATCCTAGGCAGGCCCTTCGGGGATCACAAAGTCAAGTGGATGAGGCACGCCCTCAAGATCCATGATCTGTTACTGGAGGGATGCAACTTCAACCTCCATGCGCGTGAGGGTTTCGGTAGCGTTGAACATGCGGTATCCAAATTGTTGGATATGGGAGGTCATCTCCGCCTTTGCACTATCAAGCTGTTCTTGGTGGAAGTGAAGCTGGGCCCGGATGACGGCAGTTTCCCTAGTGTCGCCTCTGCGTCTCCTATGAAGGGATTGGATTGTCTGTTCCAATTATTCAACCTATTCTTGTACGGCCTGGAATTCACGGCCTTGTTCTGCCTCCTGCTGTCTGAATGCACGCTAGTCTTTCTGTAGCTTCTTCTATTTCTGCTGGATCTAGAGCTGTCTCTTTAGGAAGAAGTCTGTCCAGGGAACCACCATCTCTACTAGGGGTATGGTCCCTTGTGATGGAGCGGCAACTGGTGTGGGTAGTTCCCTAGGTGCAAGCATGCCAGGTAGAATGTCAAGATTATCCACCCATTGTCGATATGCCGAGTTGGTTGATGGCCCTGATAAGACCATGAAGTCGGGCCATTGGTCTTGTCTGGAGCTGCGCCATGCTAATTGGAAGTACCGGGTGAGGTTGTCGGAGTGTACTGTGAAAGTGATCCAATCATTTTCCTGCTGGTCTATCACGGGGATACGTTGAGGGAGTCCAAACTGTCGGAGGACTCGGTGTGGTGTATATACTGCGGAGCCTGTTAGACCAGCAAGAATCATGCATCGTCTGCCGGTGATGATAACACGGGGTAACCAGTTCAACACAAGCTAATTGTATTGACAAGCGATTTCTTCCTCTGAAAGGTCTTGGAGGAGCTGGTAGAGCTTTCCAACATCTGTAGTTACTATCGGCCCTTGATTCTGAGAAATCTTCCGAGGTAGATTATAAGCGTCGCGGATGCCGTCCGGTCCTGAAATGATTGTATGCAAGTGACTTACCAACAAAGGTGCAAGAGAGGTATACTGGCATGGAAGATGCCTTTTCTGCGGTTCACAGACTCGTTGACAGTTTTGAAAAGCTCGGCTAGGATGACTGGTATAACCGAGCAGGAGTTGTGCATGTCCTCGATGATCCCGACCAGAACTGCTTCAACGAACGAACGGCACCTTGGGAATAGCAGTTGAGACATGGCTATTAGTGCAAGGGCATTGAGACCGGGAAGTTCTACTGAAATGGAGTCAGGGTTCCATTTGCGCTTGTACTTCTTTTCGAGAAAGGACATGGATATCTGATCAAAAGAGCCGTTAGGACCAGGCTGCAAGCAGGCAGGCTTGATATGCAAGAACCTAGATAAGTCTGCCTGGTATGTTGTCTTGTAGTGCAGTACTATGGCTTTGCCGTCCATGTTTAACCTCAGAATGTGCTGAATCTCTTCCAGTGTTGGGCAGAGCTCGTTCTTACAAAAACAAAATACCATGTGAGCTGGGCTCCAGCACTGGATAGCAGCGTTCATGAGGCGCGAGTCCGAGTTAACCACCGATAGGTCTAGGATATTTCTGGTTTTGTAGTACTGAGCCCAAATGAGATGCTGACTCGAGGTGAAAGCCCTAATTGAAGCCTGGAGGTTGTCATCATATGCCCCCTGAGAAGTTAGATGCATGGGCCGTCACTGTCGGCCCATTGATTGAGTTACCCCTGAAGGACCTGCCATTTACCTAGACAATGATACGGACTCTGTGAGTACACTGTGCATGAGATGGGATGCAAAATGATGATGCAGATTTTGTTTGGGTGTGACACGGCATCTGTGATCTGATAGGGCAGACAGACGGGGATCCGACGTGCTTTAGCCCTGGTTGTTTGGAAACCGAGGGACCTATCAGATCAAGGTTGGGACAGGCCTAGTGAAGGCCTGTTTGCCTGAGATTTGGACCCCATATGCTATGTCAAAAAACAGAGTTGGATGTAGTTTATTACAAGCACAGGTTTGGCTCATTATATGTCCCTGAGTGGGTGGTTATCCGGGTAGAATGTGCCCGGGTAGTCAACTATGATTGGGGACAGGTATAGGGTACAGGCAGGTTAGGGTCTATAGTAACCCTTCTAGAATGAATAGCTTATAAACTATACTGAAGCCTAGAATACATGTATGAATGCTGGTTTGATGCAAGGGTGTTCCTAGTAGGCTGGGGGGATCACTTAACACCGTATATGCGACTCCCCGGTATAGAACGTACCTGAAAAAGGACGATTAGTGTAAGCGGGAGCGTTCAAAATCCTTCCCTGTGGGATATCACCCAATAGGAGTAACTCCGCAGACCTCCAAGACGTTTAAGTCACTGACACTGAGGATGATCATCTATCAGCCGTTAACGTAATAAGCCCGTCTACTGGGTTGAATGAGATTAATTACACTACTATGACATGTATGGATGCACAGTACACAATTAATCAAGAGATGTAAAATGATCAGTTGTTTAGTTAAACGCTTAGGCATTTTAAACAAGATTAAGGTTTTTAGTTGGCTTAAACCCGGGTTCCTGGTTGAACCCTAAAGATGTTTAAAAACAAATCCCCAGCAGAGTCGCTAGAGCTATGAGCGTGGGATATTCACTCCCTAAATCTGTTTGCAGCTCACGGGTTTTTGAGAGTCGCCACCTATTCATTCAGAAGGGATAAGTCCCCCGAAGTTTTGGATAAGGTCTTGGTCCACGAGAGAGATCGGGGTAAGGGGTTCGGTTATGTCCGGGGAAGGTGTTAGGCACCCCGAGGCTTCCGTTTTACAACGGTTCCGTACTTCCCGAGTTTAAGCCAATTAAAGTTAATCTTGTTTAAAATACCAAAATGTTTAAATGAACACTAATCTAAGAAAGGAAAAGCTAACTGGGGTCGGGCCTGTGTTGGGCTTGCCGCCTACGTACTCACAGGGTGAGATCAGACCGAGCGTAGTGCTGGCACGTGAGCCTATGCCTAGGCTAGGGGCGTGTGTGTGTGCACCAAGGGGGGTGGCGAACATGGACTAGTCCGGTAGACTAGGGTTGGTTAACCGAGGGTCAAGTGCAAGGTATGTAAGCCTGGTAGGCTTAGGGAGTAGTCCGGTCAATTAAGGAGGAGTCCGGCCCAGGTTAGGATTGCTAACCTAGATTAGGCCGAACTAACTACAGTTAGGGTTGCTAGCCACAGTAAAGGGTGAGTGAGTTGTAGCCCGGTATGTTGGACATATATGCCCTCTAAAGCCAATAAAAGACTTTTCTATATTGATTAGACAAGCATCATATTCACACAAACAACTATAATGGGTATTTATATTAATTACTGTCTCATATGATGAAGACATAAAGTTCCATAGGTAACATTGTAGGAAAATCATACAAAGGTTGCAAGGAGATATGATTTTCCGGTTTCTTGTAAACCTAATATTGTTTGAAGCCTCTAGATTTTCTTTCATTACTTTTCTAATGCCCGGACTATGGTGGAACGGAAACACACTAGCATCTTTCACCTAGGGACTTATGAGTTTTAGTAGTACCCGAACTATGAAATGGACGGACATACTAGCTTCTTTTATTTCATTAACAAGTACCCAAACTATGAAATTGACGAACATACTAGCGTCTTTTCTTTCATTAACTAGTACCCGAACTCTGAAGTGGACGGACATACTACCGTCTTTTCACATGCATAACTAATGCCTAAACTATGATTGAACGAAATACATTAGCTTCATCACATATAGTTAACTTAACTCGACACTAGACCTCATTGCACATAACCATCACACATACTTTGAACACATATTTCACTTGGCAATACTTTGAACACAATATTTTTAAAACACTTCTTTACAATTTCATTGTTCAAGCCAAAATAATACTTTGAGCAGAACTATACGTAAACAAAATTCACACTTTAATTGGAAATCATACTTTAAAAGGAATCATACTTTTAATGGAAATCACATTTCAAATGGAAACCATGCTTTAACAGAAATCATACGTTTAAAGGAAATCATTGTTTAAAACAAAACTCTTCTTCAAATGCTTGTATTCTATGAAAACCGATCATATAAGAGTGAGTGATCATGCATGTCCTTGGTGTACAATTAAGGAAAGCGAGAAAATCCTAAACATGCTTAGTTTATGCATAATTAACAATAACAAGATCTTCTACCTTGATTTCTGTAGCACCCCGAACTTTTTCATCCTTAATGAATAGCACCTTCGTAGCTAATTGGCCGTTTTTGTAGTCTAATTAATAAATAAGGGAGAAATCGGAAATTCTGAAACGTTAGAAATGTGCGTTTTCGAAAGACGAACCCAACGCAAGTTGAATCGTCGAAATCCGACGAGCGAGTCAAAAGATATGGTCAAAACAGTCCAGACATACAGAGAACCGATCGCTCGGTCCATTCAGCGATCGATCGGTCCATAACCGATCGATCGGTAGTTATCGCGCGGTCAGAAATTTTGTATGGGGAAATTTTCCAGAGAGTGAGTTTTTGACCGGTCGATCGGTCATAAACACCGATCGCTCGGTAGGCAACCGATCGATCGGTCATAACCACCGATCGCTCGGTCTTCGCGTTTTTGCAGAAATTTCAGTAAGGGCGTTTACGTCTTTTGGGTGTTAAACCCTTACCCATAAGGGTTTGCTCGACCCTTTGAGCCTCATTCACAACCCTTAGACATTTTGAGAGATAGAGAGAGAAGAGGAGAAAGCTCTAACCTAGGGTTTGGTTTTGAGAAGGAAATCAAAGGGGGTTTAAGAACCATAGCTCACCCCAACTCAAGTTGCTTCAAAATCGAGGCTCAAGCTCGTGTGTGAACCATTCTCCAAGCTAGGGCAGCAACCCAAGCACGTTTTTGAAAGGGGTTTCTTCCCCAACTCAAGCTTCTTTCAAGCAAAGGCTTCATCCTTCAAGTTGGAGCTTCAATCAAGGCCCCTACCAAGGATCAAGCCTTGATTCAAGGTTAGTACACCCTACTAACTTACCCTAGCAATAAATCTAGGTTTTCCTTATGAAATGTGATTTATGCTATTATGTTTGCCTCCCATATGAAATGTATCATCTCCAATGAACCTAAATAAGATAAGAAAAAGGTATGGATGTGTGTGGTTGTTGATGTGGCGATTGGATGCCGAGGTGTATGTTGGGTGATGTTTGTGATGGAAATGGTGGATGGGTACTTTACCAATAATGAACATACCTTGATTTTTGGATGGAAAGTAGACACTAAAAAAGAAGAAGATGAATCATTAAGGAACCTTGCATGCTATGTGTTTGACAAAATGCCTAAACTAGGAATAAATGACATAAATGAAGAAAATGAAAGTAGACCCTATGCATGTGTTCTTATGAAGGATGAACTATTCAAATGTCACGTAGATTACTCAAATTCCTATATGGTTATACTGTGGATTGAATTGCTATACACTACTCTTCATGTCACATTGTCATCATGATATTACAAGTGTTACACACACCACACATGCATGCATGAAACCGGTTTTTTTTCCAAGATTGTATTTGTATATGAAATGAATCAAGAACATGACAAGGAGGTTGGTAGCCCCAGGAAGGGTGCTAGCCTCTGGCTCACAAGAGAAATGAAACAAGAACATGACAAGGAGGTTGGTAGCCCCAGGAAGGGTGCTAGCCTCTGGCTCACAAGTGAAATGAAACAAGAACATGACAAGGAGGTTGGTAGCCCAAGGAAGGGTGCTAGCCTCTGGCTCACAAGAGAAATGGAACAAGAACATGACAAGGAGGTTGGTAGCCCAAGGAAGGGTGCTAGCCTCTGGCTCACAAGAGAAATGGAACAAGAACATGACAAGGAGGTTGGTAGCCCAAGGAAGGGTGCTAGCCTCTGGCTCACAAGTATACAAGTCAAGAACAAATCAAGACATGAAATACAAGACAAGACACGATACACATACATGATTTGACCGAGACACGAAAAGGGTTTCCGAGACATGAGTTTTACCGAGGTTTTTGCATTCATACACGCATGTCAAGATATGGCTATGAATCTTATGCTTTCACTATTGCTTTAAATTAATATCTTGTATTGCTCACTGTTGTTATGCTTTCGCTATTGTTATGGTTAGCTAGTAGTTTGTACTCGCTGAGTATTCCATGCTCAGCCGTACTTTTATGTCGGCAGGTACTGTGGATGTCCTCGACCCCGAGCCTTGGGTCGAGGAGGAGTATGTAGAGGAGAGGGAGCCACCTATCCCATGGCAGTCTCAGGAGGATGGGGACTTGGATGTGTGGCCATACCTCGACTACTGTTGAGAGGAGAGGATTAGAGAGTTCCTTTTGTATTTTGATAGGTGGGCATGTCCACCTTTACCTTGATTGTATTTGGTATATGTTAACTTGGAATACTATTTGGAGTTATAGAAGAAAAGAAAAGTTGGCTTATGCTTCCGCACTTATGTTTAGTTTCCGCGCTCTGATTTTCATTGAATTATGTTATGTTTAGCCTCTTGCATTAGAGGATGGTTTGACAGGTACACGTAGTCACCTCTAAAGTATCCCTTAACTCCTAGGGGGTATTTTGGGGCGTGACAATTTCATCCAACAACCAAAAACAATACTTGTATTTAATACAAAAGCTCGATCGTATAAATGTGCATGAACATGTATAACATTTGTGAGTGAATAGGGAAAGCAAGGAAATCCATCACATACTTAGTCTATAATATATTTTACAAAAGCAAGGCCATAGGTCATTGGATTCATCAAAACCATTCATCAAAGCTATCTACTCTTATTCCTGAGAAACCGCCTTTTAAAACCCACATTTCAAGACTTGGATTGCAATAAAGCTAGGTAGGAGAGTATATTTACCTTTCTAAAGATCAATCATCGCTTGAAAATACCTTTGAGCACGAGATCAAAGCTTGAGGAAGGAATTCCACGCTTGGGAAAGAAGATCCAAGCTTGAGGAAGCAAGAATTTGAGCTCTACTTGATCCCACACGAAGTCCCCTTTTGGAACCTTAGGTTTTCTCCGTTTTCTCTCAAAATGTTTCTCTCCAAGTGTTACCACCCTTAACTCCTCAAAATTTGAGTATTTATAGAGTTAGGTTCGTGAAAAAAACTTTTAAAAAAAGAATGCGCAATTTCGCTCGACCGGGGCCTAATCTCAGTCGAGCGGGTTTGGGTCTCACTCGAGCGGGCTACTCTCTGTGAGTCAACTGTGCTGAAATTTGTCAAGTTCGCTCGAGCGGACTTGAAGCTTGCTCGAGTGGGTTTTAGGTGTTTCGACCATAACTTTTGACTCGCTTATTGGATTCAGGCGATTTAACTTGCATTGGACTTGAAATTCAAAGACAAACAATTTTGTCTCTAACATACAAGTCCTAATTTTGAGTTCTTAATGGTATAAATTGGCCTTAAAGTGGAGAGACTTTTAAAACATCCGTCTTCTTTTCTCGATCATGCGTTGATCCCCCAAGAGGGTCTTTAGGACCCTTAAACACATACCATGACACAATCGGGTCATTCAAGAACCCTCATTTGTATTGAGAAGACCCAAAACCATAAATAAGGCTTTAGAACTTCAAAACCCTATTCACCGGTCCTATTCACGGCACTATTCATAGCACCATGAATTTGGATTCTAGGATTCTACCCTTACCTTAGGTCCAACAGCTACCCACACCTCATGACTCATCCCCTTTAGGTTTTTAACCGATCATTGAACACACACCAACATGCATGAGAGGCCCCGACCTTTTTATGCCTCGTGCAGTAGCACTATTCACTTACGGCCCTTTAAGCATTTAGGGTATTTTATACCCTTGCTTTTACCCATTTAGAATTTATTTATACTCTGGTTTTGAGACCCAACATACACCCATAAACCCTCACTTAACTCACCATAAAACCAAGAATAAATTGGAAGGCCTTAGGCCATTTCACACACGGTGTAATGGCACTATTAATTGCTCTATTCACATCACTAGGCCTTCCTGTTATAAACCGAGGAAGTAAGAGTCAGCGCTAGTCTTGGTGAAATAAGATACATATGCAGATAAATAAGGCGGTATACTCATTTTACCTAATAAGTCCAAGCAAACAGGCCTTTTGTTATCAAGTTGGTAAATAACCTAAACAGACCTTTAGTTTTATTTATTTTTTGGTTTAAACAGACCTTTATTGGCCTGCAACATTAGCGAATTTTATGACCATGATGGACCCTACGGCCCCGAAGCCCCAAGCCCCATTTTATTTCATGCACATTTGATCATTCTCAACAAAACCCATTAATTTTCTTCATACATGTACTTCGGTCCCCCATGGAAAAATTCCTGGCTCTGCCCTGCTTACACTGACAATACATTCACTATAGGAAATTTATCTAGTCGGTCAAGAACTTAAGCTTTAAACCAATGGTTGCGAAAGCACAATCTATGTTTTTTTTCCAGCTAGAGAATGTTACGTTTTTTAAAATAAGATATAACATTTAAATTCCACTATTCCATGGGTCACAAGTTGGAGATCTGCTAAAGCCAACAACTGATTCGAAGGGATTTTATAGTGGGCCCAACCTGCTTAGTGATGTGCCTAGTATCCCATTGGTAGTAAATTTTTAAAGTCTCCAGCACGTAGCTTAGATTCGTCTTCATGATTTTTTAAGGCCACACCACAAAAAAGTAACAGTGCCAGGCATACATTCTAATAGTTGGTTAGCACTTAGAATGTGAAGCGGATTGATGGAAAGTGATGTTCTGCAATCTGATTTGCTTCGGCTTGCTTCAATAAACGCTTCCTCATCTGTCAAGGCAGCTGCAGCCATGAACTGAAGCAAAACCATCAGACATATTACCATAGCCATGAAGTCGTAGTTCAGGAAATATTTGGCTAGGGAAAAAATTCGAAAAACAAAACTCTAAAAATTCTGAAAAGTTGGGGAAAACAATAAGGATTACTAATTATGAAATTTACTAGATATTTGATCTTGAATTTTTCAAAATCTCCAAAAAGTCACCAAACATTCGCAAATTAATTGTTTGACAAAAATGTCTCATTTTATTCACGATTTTTTCGAAAAACATGAGAAAAGAAACTTTATTACTATGCATATTACTATACTCTTATCACTCATCATAATGATAGAAATAAATGAGGATACGAAAACAGGAACATGACTTTAACCTCACCAAAAGCTTGAAACTCTATTTGTACATGTGAAAATAGGAACATGACTTTAATCTCATGGTTTTGTACATGACTTTAACCTCATCAGAAGCTTGAAACTCCAATCTGTAGCAAATCGTCTTCCAAAGCAAGTTACAGGTATGCATTCTAATTTTTTTTTTTAATAATAGCTTATGCTTCTCTCGGTCTTCCTTTAATCTTAATCTCAGATACCCTGTATCTTGAACGTTTCTATGGCGCTCATGCTCTAGGACCAATGCCTAGAGAGTCCAGACTCCACAGCATCGCAACAATGGACTTCAGAGTGCCCAGAAATCGACCCCACTTGGATGTCTAAGAGCGTCTCCAACCGGGCTCTATAACTCTAAATGTAGAGACTTGGTTGAAAAATCCAACTCCAACCGGGCTCTATAACTCTAAACATTTAGAGGCCGGCCTCTATATTGCTACAGTGAGTCTCTATGTTTTGAGACTGGGAGAGAAGATAGAGATGGCCTCTAGAACCCTATTCATGTTCCTACAATACCACTTGTGTCCTCTTTTTGTCTTTCAATCTTTATTAAAATGCCGATTGTGTCCTTTTACCTTTTGACACCTCCTTAACCGTGGTTAAGATTCATCCACCCATCCTTGGTTTGTTTTAAATATTAATTATTTTTTAAATTAACAATTGTTTTTAATATTAAAAAACTCAAAAAACAGTTTTTTAATTTTAAAAAATGAATTAATATTTTTCTTAAAAACCAAGGATGGGTAGGTGAATCTTAACCATGGTTAAGGGGTGTCAAAGGGACACGTGGCGACCGTGGGAAAGAAATCATATGAAAATTATTTTGTAAAATAATAAATGAATTATGTTATAGAGTAGGAATAGTGATTTAGAGTTGAACACGGTTGGGGCCAAAGACTGAAAAGTGGGGCCCATCTCCTCTAAAGATACAGGAGATGCCAAAATAGAGGCGAGATATAGAGTTTTGGGTTGGAGATGCTCTAACAAATTGATTTTTGGTCTATGTTGATTTCTTATGTGCAACCCACTAATGTTAGGTCCTGACCCATGTGTAACAGCCATGTGTTTTTTTTTTTTTGTTTTCTCAAGGGCAATTTGAATACTCAAACTCCAGTCTTTCCATGATAATTTCTTGATTATTTTGGAAGTTCAAGCAATAGACGAATTTCTACAGAAGTGACCAACACAAGCCTACGAAGGTGTTTTTTTGAGATTAGAGAGTGTCATTAGCTTCTGTTAAGTTCATTCTTTTACCTCTCTCCAATGAAAATAATAGTAATGTTATCATGATGAATATAATTACCATATCATATCACATACTCGTGACGATTGAGTGACGAATTAGCAAAAGCTCGACATAGATTCTGCTCGTAAGATGTTCGATAGAATGCCTGTGAGAGATGTAGTTTCTTGGAGCTCGATTATCTCGAGCTATGTCCGAAATGGACAGCCCCAAGAAGGTTTGATGGCATTCTGTCAGATGCTCTCAGAAGGAATTGAACCTGATTTTGTGACAATGCTTTGTGTAATCAAAGCTTGTGCTGAGATGGGTTGGTTGAGACTAGCCAAGTCAGTTCATGAGTTAATGGTAGGATAGTGAGAAGGGAATTGGAAATGTTGGATCATTAGAAAATTCTCTTGTTGTTATGTACGGTAAATGCATGGGATCTTGAGGTTCTTATTTCAAATAAAATGTATAGTTCCAATGCATAAATTATGGTTTGGAAATCCATTTGGTTTTTGCATACTCATATGCAGTTTGTTTCGTGACATGACACAACCTTAGAAGAAAGATTGGAAATTTCGAGGTCCTATAGAAAAATATGGCAAAAGGAAGGTATGCCATATCTTACTCATTATGTGTCGATTTTTAACCCAATTGCAAGTTTATGTTGTGTTTGAGGGCTTTACCCCAGGGATCTATGATACTTTGGAAGAGTTTGACGAGCAAGTTTTACGGAGGTTTATCAACACGAGTCACCAAAAGCTCAATTCCGACTGTTTCATTTTTTTTGTTATGTGTACTGGTTTTTGTTTTGCTTTTGTATATAGGATTTGCTATTTTCTTGTAATTTATAATGCTTTCTAAAACTAGAGAGAACTAGAGATAGTGTGGTTCATCTGTGTCTATTCCCAATTTTGTGGAATGATGTCCATTCCAACACATTTGGGGATTTATGACTTTGTATGTATGATAAGCAATGCTTGATATTCTAATGTTGTCCATATGTGTCTGTTCCCATCTCTGTGTTTTGTTATTTCAGTTGCATGCTTGTGTGCTTTCCAAGTTTAGAGGATCTTTATTAATGGAATTCATGACAATTCATCTATTGGATGCATTACTAATGCGTTCATCATTAAAACTCCGAATTGGCAAATAACTTAGACTCTAACTTGGTCACTGGGATGGATCAGGGAGGTAGGTCCGTGATGTTGTTTAATAGAGGTAAGCCCCTTTCCTTAAATCTATTAGTTAAACCTAGCTTGATTTGATTTCCCCCCAATGGAGTTTCACCAGTGAGTTCCTCATGGTTACCTCAGACACAAATCAGCAAAGCATGCAAACCAATGGATTATGTATTGAGGATATAGGCAGATAACTAGGAATATACATTGAAAACTCCACTTTCCCCAAACAATCAGTCATGCAATTAACCAGGCATTGAAGCCATGCGGACTTCTTCATGACCTCTTCACCAGTTTACATATATCTACATAGACAACCAAATTGTATAGCACTCTCTGTCTCACAATTAGTAATCCCAAATGAAACATTTTGCTAAATGGCGCGCCCCCAAAATCCCTCCTAGGAGTTAGGTGAGACTTTAGGTGTGACTATACATAACCTGACAAACCATCCTGCAACTGAACAAGGCATAACAATGTAGCGTCCCGAATTTCATATGCACTGTTCATGTGAATTGGGCAGTAAATAGTGCCATGAATAGTATTTACAGCTGAATGCTTAAGGTTTGGTCTTGAAAGATTCTCAACGAAAATGAGGGATTGTGTAGAACCTTGGAACTTTTGTACGTGTCTCGGGATGTGTGTCAAGGCATTTGTAATGTTCAAAATTCAATAAAAGAAAATATTGAAATCATGTATATGTTATTTCATAATATATAAGTATTAAGAAGATAATAGGTGTTCATTTTATGATGAAAAAGGCTTAAGGTTTTTCCTTAAGCCTATGAGGGTGAAAAACAAAAGGAAAAAGGGGTAGAAGTGGGATAAGTCCAAGTAATGGAATTGAGTAAAAATGGACTTAGTGTCAAAATTTGCAGAGCACTGATCGCTCGGTCCAAAGTAGCGATTAGTATCTATCAACTGATCCAAAAATTTGTATGAGGAAAAATTCCATGAAGGGTGTTTTCAACCGATTGCTCGGTCAAAAACACCAATCACTTGGTAGGCCACCGATCGCTCGGTCTTTCGCGTTTTTGCATATTTTCATTAAGGGCATTTGGGGTCTTTTGGCTTCTACCCTTTGTCTTTAAAGACCACACTCGAGCCAAGGGTATTCAAAAACACCCTTAGCATTATATTTGAGAAAGAGGGAGAGAGGAGAAAGGGGATTTCACCTAGGGCATCCGCTTGAGAGAAATCAAGGGTTTGAGAACCCAAGATCTCCCCAAATCAAGCAAGGCTCCTTCATCTTCAAGATTGGGTTCTCCTCTTCCAAGTTGGAGCTTCAATCAAGGGTTTTCTTCCAAGATTAAGCTTTGATCTTAAGGTTAGTACACCCTTACTAACTAACTTAGTATTAACCTAGATTTTTCTTGAAATGGATTATGATTTGATAATATGTACCCTTACTCTCCTTTAAGATCAATGATTCCTAAAATTTATGCAAGATAACCTAAGGATGGAAGGTATATGTTTAACATGACTAGGCCAATATGTCTTCGTAATAAACCCGCTTTTTCATATTTATGTTACATACAAGACTGACGATGGGCATTCTGTTTCGAATCACAATATAATTGTTGTTTTGATGCCCTAGTATTATAGATCCTATTATATTGCATAAGCTGCTATTGCCAGTGTGCACTGCACTTAGAAAGATACTGAAATGCATGCATATAAAGACAATAAGGTTGACCAGATAGTTAGAATAAGACTTTGATGATCACTCTTAGGATCCCCAACTCATAGGAATCTCATATTTCTCCTTTCTCTGTATAGTAAGGGCATAAAAGATATGCTCTCTGGACTAGTGGGTTTGACTGCAGTGGTTTGGATACATCACTTTTGACAATGAGAGTCTTCAATATTTTCAGAAAAGGAGGTTTGATAGAATATAGAGCCAATACATAGTACAGTTGGGAAATCATAAGATGTTCAAATTTCTACGACTTTGAACTGCAGAGGTCTTCCACTCTTATCTATATGGACCTATACTTAATATGATTACATGAAGTCAAAATCATACACTTATAGGCAGCATTAGACATCAGAAAGTTCATTAGACTAAAAAGTCGAAAACCTGAGCCACACTAACAGTCAAAATTACAGAAGTAGGATCAAATGAGCTTTGTAAAAAGCCTGTAATTCGAAATCTTTCATGATTCTTGTGTAGGTTGGTGATGATACAACTAATATCTAGGAGACAGGAAAACCCCCAACTTTTGTCGAAGACAGGACCACAAAGAGATCTGAAGTTGCCAAACCTTGTGTGATAAAAAGAATTGTAGAATTATGTAATCCTTGTCCTGTGTCCAAATTACTTTCAACTTGAGACTGACTCTTTTGAACCTTTTCCTCTTTGGACTTGAAAGGGGACTTACAGGGTCACTTTTGCAGTAAAGCCTTCGACCGTCATGGAGAAATGATGGTCAGTTTTGGCATTTCCTACCATGGAGTGAAGGTTCAGATGCTGTTTTAAGGACTTGGGTAGGCAATGGTATGCTCTCTCCCTGCAACCAGCTCAACAGCCGCAAGTCTGAAGGGGACGTCGAAGTGTTTTGAGTCTGCATTTTACAGCTTTCAAGGATTCGATGTTCCAACCCGGTAATGTGGATGTGAGGTTTCCCTGTTTGGAAGGGAGGAGGCCGCCATTGGTGGAGTTCAATAGATGGGGACCCTCTTGGAGACCGACACTCTTAACATAGTTTACTGCAATGAATTGTTAAGACTGAGTAAATTCAGTCTGAATCCTACATATATTCACAGATTGTTAAGACTTATCAAATTCACAAATTTCTACATATATTAACAGATTTAGAGAAAATAAAACCGAAAATCCCAGATAATATTACATTAGAAAAATCAGATTAGAGAGTGAAGAAGCAGAATCCATAGATCACAGAGAACAATAAATAGATTACTAGTATGGAAATGTTTTCTTTTTTTTGATCGAGTGTACAGATTCAGGCATATATTACATAGATTTGGGGAAGCAAAAACGAAACCCCAGATAAAATTAGATCAGAGAGTACTAAATATATTACTAGTATGGATCAATGATCTGGAAAGCCATGGATCTTATGAGGAATGATATAGCACCAGCAAACCATATAATCCATGTGTTTTCTCTTAGATTTCCCATTAAATTCTACCAAATTGACTACTTTAGAAACATTCAATTTGATGATTCTTGTAGACATGGAATGCCAGAGGAATCCAGATCATATGCTTCTAACAAAGAAACCCATATCGTAAATGAAGTAAACTAAGTAAGTCAGCATAATGTTTTACTTAATTAGTTATATACCTCTCGCTGATCCTCTTGAACCCCTAGGTTAGCAAAGTTAGAGGTGGTCCCTTGACGGGCCGAATGTGAGGGTAGTAGAGAGAGCCTGGTTTAACTGGTATGGTATTGTAAAAAACTCCTGCTCAAAAAAATATGGTACATGTTTGAAGAGTATAAATCATATTCTAATTTCAAGAAATCAAACAAAAGTAGAGTAATCAAGACAAACAAACATGTATGGAAATGATATACTTTGATATTAGTTGAATCGCTTGAATGAAAATTTTAAGTTTGCACAATGACTGAAATTTTGTTTTCTCCAGAAAAGATGATTTAGCATATGTTAGACGGTAAAACCGTTGCTCTTAGCCTTTAAAAATCCAATTCAACTTGAAGAGAGGAGAACTTAAAACAATATAATCCTCTTTCCTAAATAGTAAGAAATATATATTTATAGTTTGGTACAAAAGAGAAAAGAAAACAGTAGTGCATCCAAACAAAGTAAATAGACCCAAGTCAAAGAATCAATGGGATAAGGAAATGAATATATAAATAAGAAAATAAATCTTTAACATAACGGAGAAGGATACAAAGATAAAAAAGAATAAACCAAACACATTGTTGTTGGCTTTGCTAAGCCTTGCCCAAGACAATGGAGATGTTGCTAACCACACAAAGAAAGCTAAACTTCAAAGAAGGCTACTGCCTATTAAGAAGAGACACTCACTGTATTGGATAAAGGAATGCTTACAAACACTAGAAGTCTTTCTCCACTCAATGCCAAAACCATAGCCTATTCACTCCTATTTATAGAGTTTACATCATAAGTGAAATTACAAGTGTACCCCTATTCTAGACTTTTCCATAAGACACAAGGGCAATACCCTTTTAAACTTTCAAAAATTTCTTACTTTTCAAAGAGAACAATCTTCTAGAAAATCCTTGCATGTTCTCCAAGTCAAATGCTTCTACCAAATTCTAGAAACTCTAGGAGTCTAGAGACATCATGAGGTTAGATACTAGAAACTTCCAAGTTTGGGTTTCCAACACCCCCCTTCAAACTGGAAGTTTTCTCATTCCAAGCAATTCTCTTAGTCTCCTGAATGCATCAGTTGGCAAAGCCTTAGTAAAGATGTCCGCTATTTGTTCTTTGGTATCACAATACTCTAGCTTTACTGTTTTCTGCTTCACATGGTCTCTTAGAAAATGGAATCTGGTATCAATATGTTTACTTCTTCCATGTTGTACCGGATTCTTGGAAAGTGCAATAGCTGACTTGTTGTCCACGTATATGATTGTTGATTCTTCTTGTAAATGATTCAACTCTTTTAAAAGATTCCTTAGCCATATTGCTTCACAAACTGTGGATGATGCCGCCACATACTTAGCTTCACATGTAGATAGAGCTACAATACTCTGCTTCTTAGAGCTCCATGTGAAAGCTGTGGATCCAAGGTAAAAAACATATCCTGTTGTGCTTTTACGTTCATCTTGGTCAGCTCCCCAATCACTGTCTGAGTATCCATAAAACTCTGCATCCTCATTATAAGAATAGAAAAGTCCAAATTCTAAAGTTCCTGAAATGTACCTTAGGATTCTCTTCGCTGCAAGCCAATGAGATTCCTTTGGAGTTTCCATGTATCTGCTCAGAAGTCCAACACCATAGACTATATCTGGTCTTGTGATTGTGAGATATCTTAAGCTTCCCATCAAACTCTTGAATAGAGTTGAATCCACGGTCTTTCCTTTTCCTTCTTTTGTCAACTTCGAACCCATTGCTACAGGAGTGCTTACTATGTTGCAGCCATCCAATCTGAATTTCTTAAGAAGCTCCATCGCATACCTTTTCTAAGATATGAATATACCATCAGCTTGCTGTCTCACCTCTATACCAAGGAAGTAGGACATAAGTCCACAGTTTGTCATTTCGAATTCCTTGAACATAGCATGCTTGAATTTATCGAACATCTCCTAGCTGTTCCCGGTGAATAGCAAGTCATCAACGTAGAGGCATGCTATAAGTAATTCTCCATGGTTGTTCCTTTTTATGCAGAGGGAATGCTCATATGGACATTTAGTAAAGCCATTTTCTTGAAGGTAGTTATCAATCCGAGAATTCCAAGCTCGAGGCGCCTGCTTTAATCCATATAAAACTTTCTTTAGGTGATAAACTTTATCCTCTTCTCCTTCTACTATGAAGCTTTCGGGTTGTTCCACATACACTTCTTCATCAAGAATTCCATTGAGGAATGCTGACTTTACATCCAGTTGGTAAATTTTTCAACTGTGATGGGCGGCAAGTGAGATCAGCATCCTGACTGTATCAAGTCGGGCAACTGGTGCAAAAACTTCTTCATAATCCACGCCATATTTTTGTTTGTAGCCCTTAGATACAAGTCTTGCCTTGTAACGGTCAATCTTTCCATCGGCCGTTCACTTCCAAAAGAATAAAACATGTGAAAGGAGATTGTGAAGTTAACTCCCATGTTTTATTCTTTTGGATGGCATAAATCTCCTCTTCCATGGCTGATCTCCAACAATCTCCTTTCACAGCCTCTTGAAAAGTAAGTGGCTCATGATCAACATATAGGCAGAGAAGATTTATATCATCATTGTTTTCAGTTTGCTCATAAATTTCTCTTAGGCTCCTCATTTTGATTGGTCTTATAAATGATGAAGGACTAGATGAGCTTTGAGTCAATGAAGTACCTTCTGGAGTTATGAGTTGTGCATCAGGACTTCTCCGAACTGAAGCTGATGATGCGTGTGGAGCTGGTGTTGAGATAGTTTGCCGCATATTCTCTTGATTTTGTTCTCCGTGGTCTGCTTCTTGCTCTTCTATCTCAATCTGATTCTCTTTGATTTTCTCTTCTTTATCCAAATTCCATGTTTCTTCTTCACTGAAAATCACATCTCTACTCACCACTACCTTATTAGTAAGTGGATTGTAGAGTTTGTATGCTTTGGACTCCTCACTGTACCCAATGAAGATGCATTTCTCGCCACGATCATCCAACTTTTTCCTTTTTGCCTCTGGTACTTGAGTATAGGCAATGCATCAAAAGATCTTCAAGTGCGACACATTGGGCTTATAGCTGCTCTATGCCTCCTGGGGTGTCTTGTTCTTAACGCTTTTTTGTAGGGCACCTGTTGAGAAGATAAGTTGTGCATGCAACTGCTTCGGCCCAGAAATGCTTTGGCAATCCCTTCTCTTTAAGCATAGTCCTTGTCATGTCAAGGATGGTGCGGTTCTTCCTTTCCGTAATCCCATTTTGTTGTGGTGTATAAGCTGCTGTAAATTGTTATCTGATACCCTGTTGTCTGCAATATTCTTGAAGTGCATTTGAGGTGTACTCACCACCTCTGTCAGATCTCAGTGTCTTAATTTTATAACCGCTCTCTACTTCAACACGGGCTTTAAAATTTTTAAAGATAGTAAAAGCAGCAGATTTCTCTTTAATGAAGTATACCCAGAGTTTTCTACTGAAGTCATTAATGAAAGTAATAATGTAGAGCCCCGGACTTTTTCATGCTTAATACATGGCACTTTTGTAGCCATTTTGCCTTTAAAGTAGTACAATTAATAAATAAGGAAGAAATTAGAAATTCCGAAACGTCAGAAATGTTCCTTTTCAAAGTACGAACCCAACGCAAGTTGAATCGTCAAAATCCGACGAACGAGTCAAAAGATACGGCCAAAACAATTTGGACCTGCAGAGCACCGATCGCTCGGTCCATGGAGCGATCGATCGGTCCAAAACCGATCGATCGGTAGCTATCGACTGGTCGAAGAAAATGTATGGGAAAATTTTCCAGAGAGTTGATTTTTGGTCGAGAGCTCGGTCAATACACCGATCGCTCGGTAGGCAACCGATCGATCGGTCATAACCACCGATCGCTCGGTCTTCGTGTTTTTGCAGAAATTTCATTAAGGGCGTTTTCGTCTTTTGGGTGTTAAACCCTTTCTTATATAGGGTTGCCCGAGCCTTTAGGGCTCATTTACCACACTTAGAGGATATTTGAGAGATAGAGAGAAAGGAGAAGGTTTTCCAAAACCTAGGTTTTCATTTGGGGAGAAATCAAAGGGGTTAAGACCCTAGATCAACCCCAAGCTCGTTTTCTCCAAGATCAAGGCTCAAGCATTCGAGGAGCTCGTGATCCAAGCTAGGGCAGCAGCTACACGGTCGTTTTTGGAAGGGGTTTCTTCCTCATTTCTTCAAGGTCGGTACTTCTTGCTACCCTCCTAGTTATAGTTCTTCTTTTCCTTTATGTTCTTTGTGTTCCCTTATACATCCATGTATTATGAGATGGGTTGTGAATGGTGAATGGTGAATGGAGATGAATGTGGGCTATTGGATGCCGTGTGTATTGATGTAATGGATGAACGGGGAGGGCATTGTACCCATAATGAACATACATATGTGATGTGAGTAAAACCCACCTAGAAAAGCATATGGTAGGGTTAATAAATAATGAATGCACCATGTTTGATGAAATGCCAAGGTGAATAAAATGAATAATAAATTAAGAAAATGTATGTTTAAGGTTTATGGAAATTGCTAGGGTCATGATAGTGTGTTTTCTTGTTTTCCCTAAATGATATGAATGTTAAATTACTCAAATCATTGATGTTATGTGTTATGAATTACTCAAATGCCATATTTAATTCCAAATGCAAGTATGCACACGACCTCATGAGCACGCATACATGACATGATTTACCGAGGTTTTCAAGAATGGGATTTAGAGGTGGGGCATATCCTACGATATGTTTTACCTCGCTTTTGGCAAGGACAAGACAATCATGTATTTTCATAAGAAGGGTCTCCCTTCCCTCGCAAGTGCATCTCACAAGGACATCTCACAAGTGGAAGGACAAGCATGAGCATTCTAGGAAGAAGAGTCTCCCTTCCCTTACAAGTAGTTTACTTTTCCGAGTAAGCATGACATGACATAATATAACAAGCATGAGCATTCTAGGAAGAAGGGTCTCCCTTCCCTCACAAGTAGATTACTTTTCAGAACAAGTAAGCATGATACACGCATGGCATGACATGACACGCATGATACAAGCATGACACGCATGACACGGTAGACAAGGTTTCAAGCATAAAAAGGGTAATTTCAGTCAAGTCAAGTGCACAAGATTTCAAGGGTTTTACCGGCTTTTATGAATGCAAACATGATGAATTATATTGCTTTACTTTATTGTCATGATATGAATCATTCCTGCTTTATATGCGTGAATTGTTTTCTGCTTTATGTATGCTATCTGTATGCTATGATTGTTGGTTAGTGCTTGGTACCCGCTGAGTATTCCATGCTCAGCCGTACTTCTTATGTCAGCAGGTGATGGCGGAGCAGCTGCTCCTTTTGATGTCTGTGCTCCGAGCCCTTGGGTGGAGGAGGAGTACGTCGAGGAACCTTTGGAGGAACCTCCAGTAGAGGGTTACCATTAGGTGGTTGTAGATTCTGGGTAAAATAGCTGTGGGTGAGATGAGAGATATACATTCATGTATTTTGGTGGATTTGTCCGCACTTTCTTTTGGATTCCTTTTGTGTAAACTTGGATTCGTATATACATAGAGGTTTGTTTAGACTTCCGCTGTGCTATGTTAGAGTATGTTTCCGCTGTTTATATCCTCTATTGTATATGCTCTGTGGGTTTTTGCAGGTTGATTTGTCAAGCAAGTCATGATTAGTCGTCCAAAGTTCACTCTAACTCTTAGGGTGGGTTTTGGGTCGCGACAAATAAAGTACTTACTTCCTTCGAGAGAAATTGGGTCCAACGGTCCGTAGATATCCGTGTGAACTAGTTATAATGGTTATGTTGCTCTCCACGATCTGCAACTCTGGAAAGGAATTCGCCACTGCTTGCTAAGTGTGCATGTCTCACACACATGGTCTACCTGTTTAATGACCGGCAAACCAGAAACCATGCCCGTTGTGGATAATAGCCTGAGACCATTGAAATTGAGATGCCCGAAGCGAATGTGCCACTTCCATGACTCATTCTCCTTGCGTCCAAGGAAGCACATTTCACGTTTTGTGTTAAGATAGAGTGGGAACATGCGATTCTTCGCCATTTGAACTTGTGCAACAAGTCTTCCTCGTGCATCTCTCAAAGTAATAGAGTGATTCTCCATGTGTATTACGTATCCCTTTTCGAGGAGTTGTCCAATACTGAGTATATTATTTTTCATATTGGGCACGTAGTACACATTGGAGATATATTCTGGCGTACCATTCTTCTGATAAATTTTAACCTTACCTTTGCCTTTCACAGGGACCTCGGATGAGTCTCCTAAACTCACATTACCATGAATGCCTTCCGTCATCTCCTCAAAGAGTTCCTTCTTCCCACACATGTGATTGCTAGCTCCCGAGTCAAGATACCACACATCTTGTTGACCAGACACTTCTTCTCGAGCAAGGAGGAGTGTGGAGTATTCTCTTCCACAATTTGATACTTCGGCAAGGTTGGATTGCTCATCTTGAGTCACAGATTTGCTCCAACAATCTAATGCATAGTGCCCATACTTGTTGCAATTGTAGCATTGAATGCTTCTTGTATTACCATGACCATATGTGGATCTACCTCTGCCAGTTCCTCTTCCGCGGCTACTGTTGAAACTCCGCTGATTTTGTGTATGACTTTGATAATTTCCTCGTCCTCCACTTCTTCCGTGAAGACCATGGTTGCCACCACTACGATGTGAATCTCCGCGACTACCCCTTTGATCTCTTAGAGTCAATTTTGACTCTAATGCTTGTTCCAATACCATGGAACTAGAATTCTTCTGCATGCGTTGCTCATGAATTTGAAGTGATCCCATTAACTCCTCGACTGAGAGTGTCTCCAAATCTTTGGATTCCTCAATAGCCACAACCACATGTTCGAACTTGGTTGTGAGGGATCGTAGCACCTTCTCTATGACCTGGAGGTCTTTAATCTTTTCACCATTCCTCTTTAATTGATTCACAATAACAAGTAATCGCGAAAAATAATCGGAGATGCTCTCACCTTCTTTCATATGGGCTGTCTCGAACTCGGCTCTTAGAGCTTGTAGGCGAATCTTCTTAACAGGATCAACTCCTTTGAAAATGGTGCCTAGGATCTCCCAAGCCCTTTTGCTTGATGTTGCTTCAGTGATCTTCTCGAACGTTGATTCGTCCAACGCTTGGTAGAGTAAGAACAATGCCTTTTTATCCCTCTTTCTTTGATCCTTGAGAGTGCTCTTCTACTCCACGGTGTACACGGCTTTTTGCTCCATGGTGGGTTCTACGTACCCATCATTGATGATCTCCCATAGATCTTGCGACCCGAACAATGTCTTCATTTGTATACACAAAATCTCAAAGTTGTCTTTTGTCAACCTTGGAATTTGAGGTTGAACCAAGTTGGAGGCCATCTTCACGATCCAACAAAAGGAACACCGGTGTGACTCTAGAATGACCTTGGCTCTGATACCACTTTGTTGGCTTTGCTAAGCCTTGCTCAAGATAATGGAGATGTTGCTAACCACACAAAGACAGCTAAACTTCAAAGAAGGCTACTGCCTATTAAGAAGAGACACTCACTGTATTGGATAAAGGAATGCTTACAAATACTAGAAGTCTTTCTCTACTCAATGCCAAAACCATAGCCTATTCACTCCTATTTATAGAGTTTACATCATAAGTGAAATTACAAGTGTACCTTATTCTAGACTTTTCCATAAGACACAAGGGCAATGCCCTTTTAAACTTTCAAAAATTTCTTACTTTTCAAAGAGAACAATTTTCTAGAAAATCCTTGCATGTTCTCCAAGTCAAATGCTTCTACCAAATTCTAGAAACTCTAGGAGTCTAGAGACATCATGAGGTTAGACTCTAGAAACTTCCAAGTTTGTGTTTCCAACAATTGTAACATAAGATAAAATGATAACTTCTAATGAAATTATTACAAAGAAGAGAATTTTACCGACACGTTCTAGGGTAATTCAAAATCCCATGAACAACATCCTAGAAAGCCCTGCGCATCCATCTTGTTCCACTCTATCAAAAAAGCAGAAAAGATGGATAACTTTGAATTAAAGATTAGATATTAAATAATTGATCAAAGAGAGAGATAGATGCTAGTAAAGACATGCTTCAATTATTAAAAATCACGAACCTGATCAAATCATAGTAGAAACTTTGAGTCTTATGATGTGATATTTGGGATCCAATCATCCATCCGTGATCACTATCAGAATGTGAAATCCCATAAACGAAAAACAAAGATCAGATGACAAGACAGACCTAGTGATTTTATTCAGAGAAATGTCATTGCTGAACACCATTAATCCTGATGAGTGGAAGGTGGGCTATCTTAAACCACTCCTCGCCTCTCTCCTTGCCACATCTTTTGCTCAAAAGGGGACAACCATCTATCTTCAGACCTTGTAGTATGGTGAGGTGTTGCATCACATCTTTTGTACTCGTCTTCCCTTACATCTTGGAAGAAGGAATTTTGAAGCAAAATATTGAAATATTCACCACCCACATCCTCCATCATTAGTTTACTTCCTTTGGTTGGTTGAAGAAATCCCTCGGCCATCCACATTTGGACTAACATTTCTTTTTCAATCTCACAATCTTTTGGAAATATGGAACAACTGTACCACTGCCTGTAGTTACTAGGATTTTGCTTCCCCTACTAGCACCTAGTGATAGTAAAGAACTTCTCAAATTATCCCACTTCACATTATCTTCATTCCACACATCATCAAGTACCAGCAAAAATTGCATTCCACGCACTTGGTTTTCAAGTTCACGCATCATTGAATCCATGTTCGCATTATCACATTTGCTTCCGTCAATAGATTCCTTGATTTCTTTTAAAATCAGCATGGCATCAAAATCTTGAGATACACAAACCCACATTCTAAGATTGAAATGACCCTCTACAGATTTGTCATTGTAGACTAACTTAGAAAATGTTGTCTTTCCGAGACCCCCCATCCCCACTATGGGGATGACCGAAATCATCTCTTGATTGGTCGAGCTGATTAACATGTTTACTATCTTCGACTTATCTTTTTCCCTTCCAACAACTTCAGATTCATCTATAAGAGAGTGGGTTTCTCGACAATCTCTGTACTCAACACTTGTAATTACTACCATGCTCTCTCTAAATTGGAATTGATCCTTTTCTCTTGCAATTTCATCTAAAGCTCCATTGATATTCTTAATCTTATGAGCTAACTTTGGATGAAATCAAGTGGTTTGGAAAGCGAAAAGAAGTAGCGTACCTTGTTCTCCACTCGGCGCCGGAGAACTCCATATGCAAACTCGTCCGACACATTCTCTGCATCATAAGCTACATCTTTAAGCCTTCCCAGCCAAATCTTCACGCGATTCTCTGTCACTTGCCGCTTCTAGGCGTCTTGTAGCACTGCCTGAATTGTGGCTAACGTCTTTTGGAGCTTTGTGAGCTCTCCCTTGAAACTCCAGGCCAGAGTAACATCTTGGTCAGTGAAGGAGATCACCTTCGTCAAGATAACTTCCATAGCAATTACGCTAGCGAGAACTTCTCCTGTCATCCTTTCTTCCTTCGTCTGGTAACCAATAAATGTTCAGAGTACTCTATAATGTATAGATGCTGTCCTCCGAGGGTAATGTACTCAAGGATAATGCTTCTGAGAGAGAAAGTGAGAGAAGAGAGAGAGACCACTTGAATACCATTCACACACCTTGGTAGGCGTGTCTGCTTCGGAGTGGTGCTCCCTGTTCCTCACCAGCACCAACTAAGTAAGATTCCAAGTCTTTGTAATGGTGACAGCGTTCCCTGTCCCTTAAATGCCTATCCTGTGACCCTTGCCAAGCGGAAGTGAGGACATTACTCCAAAGACCGCTAAGAATGTACTCCAAATCATCTACGGGGATGATGGGATTTGGAAAATCCGGTTATCACCCCTAAGGTTGCCACGTGTCCCTTTAGACACATCTTAGTTGTGGTTAAGATTCACCCACCCTTAGGGTTCATCCACCCATCTTAGTTTTTTGAAACAAATTTAATTCTTTTTTTAAAATATTTTAATATTGAAAAAACCTTTAAAACAGTTTTTTAATTTTTAAAAAAATATCTTTTTTTTTCTAAAAACCAAAGATGGATGGGTAAACCCTAAGGGTAGGTGAATCTCAATCACAATTAAGAGGTGTCAAAAGGAACACATGGCAACCTCAGGGGTGATAATCGGATTTGCCTATAGAAGATTTAATTTCAGAAGGAGCCAAATCATCTCCGGTGATAACCGGGTTTGGCAAATCCAGTTATCACCCCTAGAGGTCACCACGTGTCTCCTTTGACACCCCTTAACCGTGGGTAAGGTTCATGCACCCATTTTTGGTTTTTTTTTTTAAATATTAATTCTTTTTTTATAATTAAAAACTTTTTAAAATTTTAAAAAAACTCAAAAAACAGTTTTTTTAATTTAAAAAATAACAATTAATATATAAAAAAAAACCAAGGATTGGCTGGTGAACCCTAGGGGTGGGTGAACCTTACCCATGGTTAAGGGGTGTCAAAGGACACATGGCAATCTCTAAGGGTTCAAACCGGGGAGATTCTCTAGAGTTGAACCGGAGAGAATCCTGTGCCATCCGGTTATCACCGTAGAGGATACGCTTGCCAACCAACAAGACTATAGACAGAAGGGGACCGCACCACGTGATGACGTGAATACCACGTAGAAGATTTGATTTTCCTATATCAGAAGAGCCGTGCTACTGCTACCGGCATTTCTTATTTTGAGTCAAAAATAACACATGGTGATCTTCTCCAAGTGTAACAGGTTACGCCTATATCCCTTTTGACATCTCTTAATTGTGGTTAAGATTCACTCACTCTCAGGATTCACCCATATGTCCTTAGTTTTCTTTTAAAAAATTAATTTTTTTATCAACCGGGGTTAAAATTTATTAACTCTGAGGATTAAATTTTTTTAATATCTTTTAAAAAACCAAAGATAGGTGGGTAAATCCTAAGGATGAGTAATTCTTAACCATAGTTAAGGAGTATAAAAAGGGACACGTGGTCACCTCGGGGGCGTAACCGGTTTTGGCAAAACCAGTTACAACTGGAGAAGATCACAAGTCCTTTGCTTTCAATAAAAAAACTATTCTTTTGCCTTTATGTGTTGGTTTTGACCCAAATTTAGGACTGTATGAGAGTAGGGCTAGAACGCCTCTTAGCAGGACAGAAAATTCAAAGCAAATGCAAGTTGGATCCTAAGGCCTATTTCCTTAGTCGAACCTAACGTTTAGCCGTAACTGTGCCCCAGTGATCAGGCCTAAACTAAAATAGACCTCATATAAATCCCATTTTATTATGTGAGTTTTGAGACTATTTAAACAACCAAAAAAAAAAAATCCTGTGAATTTGACTCATTAAGCATAAACTAAAACGATAATTAACTAGAAGAATTAATAAAAAAATAATTAAGAAGCAAATAAAGTGGAAATTTTTCATAGATTTAGGATTTACTCTTGTTGTTGGGCAGAGAAAAATAGTTTGGTCTAGCCTCTCTAACTCACCCACCGTGTGTCCCTTTTAACTCTCTTTGATTGTGATTAAAATTTATTAATTTTTAGGGTTAAAGAATCTAATCTTGACTTCTAGAAATAATAAATAAAATTTTTAACTACAAAGATCAAAACTTCTTAATCAAAGTTAAAAGGTGTTAGAAGCTTAGGTCAGAGTATTTTACTCCGGCCAGGACATATAAATCCAGACTCATCACAATATCGAAGTCTTTCTATTATTGAAAAATAATTCCTCTCTCGAAGGGTGCTGCAAGACAGCGTCTTGTCCCTAATTTTCTAGCTACCTGTTTCCTTTTTAACCTTGATTAAGATTTACTATTTCTTAAAGTTCATATTTTTAATCTTAATTTTTAGAAAAAAGTTATGGTTAAAAAATTGATCATAATTAAAGGACAGTAACCACAATTAAAAAAAGGATTTTTGTACAAAAAAAAAAATCCTATCTTCTCATGTATCTGTAAATTCCCCCATTGCCTTTCATATTTTGCATTCTCCACCACAACTTACTTTCAAATCCTTTTGCAAATACCCGGTTATTGTTAAATTCCAAACGAAAATATAACTTTCTTTAGTTTATCATTGTTAAATAACTATTATGACTAAATTTCTTTTTTTTTTTAATTAATATTTTTCATTTTGTGAACTCATATAGATAATATGATTTTAGCTTGCCTTCCCAAAAAACAAAAAAAAAATGATTTTAGCTTATTGTAAATACAATGTTGTAGATAACATGTTAGTAAACAAATTTTATGAAATTATAATATAAAAAATATTAATTTTAAAAAAGGAAATTTTATCTAAATACTAATTTAACTATGACATACTAATGGAAGTTACATTTTTTGTTAGAATTTAAAAATAAGGGGCTAATGGTAAAGGATTTGAAAGAAGACTTGAAATTCTCTAGTGGTATAACCGGACTCCTTAGAGTCCGGTTAAGCCACTGAGGTCTCCACGTGTTCCTTTCGATACTCTTTAACTGTGGTTAAGTTTCATCAACCTTTATGGTTCATCCATTTATCGTTGATTTTGTTTAAAAAGAAATTTAACCTTAAGAGTTAATGAATTTTAATAATTGATAAAAAAAAATTAACACAGAGGTTCAGACACAGGCATGAACGACAACGCGGCCACCTTTCTCTTTCAGTCGCAGCATGAAAGGACGACACCTAATTGTTGCTTTTTGTTTTTTGTTAATTTAACTATACACATCACACACAAAGCACACACGCTTCAAGCCTATAATCACACACACCCCTCCACCTAATTGTTGCTTTTGAAAACAACAATCGTTTAAACTTCAAACTTTAAAACAAAAACTTGATCCTGTAGTAAAATAAAAACTTCCCATGTATGTTTTAGTCCACACGTACATTAGTTGTGGATAAGAATTGTAAAGGGGTTAACACGAAGGGGGAGCTGAGTAGCCTCAAGAAGCGGAGGTCTTGAGTTCTACTCTTGACATCCCCTTGAGGCCACCAGCACAAGGTTCCATGGTTCTCATGGGCCTTGAGTTACCGGCTGATGTAGGTTGCGGGATCTTGCATGCGCATGAGGTTTACCCGGAGGGTAGGCTTGTGGTTTAGAAATTCTTCAACTTTTTATATTGGTGTGATAGAAAAAGTTTGGGCTTAGCCCATGCGCATAGAGCCACATTGGTGGCCCAAAGTTCCCAATAGAAATTTTGATGAACTTATTTACAAATCTTTCAAGCGCATGCATTGCGTGTCATGTCCTGCGCGATAACACGCGTACGACTGGCCATGCCTAATCTCTTGTGTCCTTGGATTCTTTTTACTATAGCCTAGGAAGCACGAATACAAATACGGGATATGGGTACGATACGATACGGATACAGATACGGTGATATGGTAGAACCTAAACAAATAGGATACGGGTACGGCTAGAATACGTCTATAATTTAAAAATAATAATAATAATAATACTATATTTTGTATTATAATTATAAATTAATAACCATTGGTTCAGTTCTGTTTATGTATAAAAAAGACCATGTCCATGCAAAAGCAAAAAAAAATAGGGTCATCTCATCATCCACTAAGCAAAAAAGAAAGTCATCCTAGCATCTACTAAGTAAAATATAAAGAAGATCATGTCCATGCAAAAACAAAAGAGATAGGGTCACACCCTCGGGTCTCCAAAAAAAAAAAATTATTCATGGCTGTATCCCGGACGTATCTCGAGGTATCGGAGCCGTATCCCTGCCGTATCCGAAATAAAAATTTATTTTAAATTAACAGGATATGTTAGAGCTGTATCCTGTATGTATTCTACCGTATCAGAGGCGTATCGGTATCCGATACGTATCCGATAAGGGTACGATGACCTATTTGAAGTCTCCGTGCTTCCTAGACTATAACTTTTTTTTTTTTAACTTTCTAATTAATCCACCATTTTCTTTTACTATTTGAGGATTAATATTAGTTAAGGGAGCCAATGGGCCAGGCTTGGGCCTAAGTTTTTGTAATTTTTAAATAGACCATGCGTGTTTTACAATAGGTATTTGAGGCCCGAATTTGGCCCACTGACACCCCTTTGCATACTAATCACAAGGCTATTTATCTTTAAGATTTTAATGGACATTTATTTACTTCTTTCCTTTAAACTTTCTAATTAGTAAATCATTTTTATTACCGTTTGAGGATTAGTATTAGCACACTAATCACATGGCAATTTATCTTCATGATTTCAATGGAGATTTATTTTCTTTAAAAGAATTTCTTTCTCCCTACCATTTGGAATTTCTATAGTTTAAAAATTCTTCTCCAGTAAATAATTTGGATTGTTCGACTCCAAAGGCACAAAACATATAAAAGATTGGGTTTGCTCTCTATCATATAGATTGTGGGTTGCTTCTACTGTTGTGCTTATTTTTAAAATCTTAAGTTGTAGATATTCATCGTGGTCGAGTTAGTTAATTGAGACTAAAGGATAGAGAATACTCACTTTTCTTGGCATTGATTCTTGAATCTTGGGGGTGTCCACCATTTTTCCCGAGAGCATCAGTCATTAAGGACTAACAGGGGCGAATTTCACGGCAAGGACAGTGTGTTTAACACGCCTTGACCAGATATACTAATAAATCTTTTGTTATGAAATTCTCTATTTACATTTGTTTTTTCGCATTCTGAAATCTGGGTTCTATTTTGCAGCACACCATATCTTCGTAAAATTATGTATATTTTAGATTGAATTTGCATACAGATTTCCAACAAGACCTGGGATGCGAAGAGAGTTGGGTGACTCGAGTGAGATCAAAACCAAAAGATAAACGGAGATACAAAGCATTGGTTGGAACATATAGAGGTTGAGGAGTACCATTGTGTGGAGTAGTTGCAAGCTTTAGTTGATAGGTTAGAGAAACTCAGGAACAATGTTTTGAAGCGAGTGAAGAGGCTGCCTTCGAGAGTTAATAACAAGAGAGAATGGCGTTATTGATAAACTTAGAGGATTTATTATTATTATTTTTTAACAATGGTTTATTCATAAGAGAAAGCAATTGGGAGGACATAAAACTTTACCCCTACAAAGACATCTCCTACAAGGACTCAGGCTTTAACTGTGAAAATAAAATTACTCTTTAAATCGAGTAGGTTTCCTGACCTCTCTCTTTGGTCTGCCTTGAAAAGAATCACTTATTGATGCTTTATTCTTTTTCTTATTTTTCCATGAAGTCACTCATTGAAAACCATCTTCTTCTTCGGTAACTTCTTTGTAGAGGATTTACCATGACTTTAAATAGGGTTTATATAGAGAAAACAAGAGACTTTATGAAAAGTAAATCAACTTTATCTAATCATACCTAATCAAATCCAGAATCAATATTCAGTCAGATCTAATCTAGATGGTGATGAGATGGGAGGTATCTCATCACAATTTTTTAACTATTGTGCTCCGTAATATCTCTAATAATTAATTAGGGGTCAATTCTAGCAGGGCTAAGCCAAGCTTGGCCCTGCTCGACTCAGCTTTAAAGGGTTTACTCTAGGCTCGAAGCTCAACTTGGCTAGGCCCGAATTGTTTAAGCTCGAGCCGGGCTTGGCTTGGCTCGAGCTCGGCTTGAATGCTTGTACACGCGAATCTCAAGTGGTCCTTTTTTGTTGTTTACACATCTTGAACCTTGTGGTCAGATTACCTCCATTGTTGTATGAAGTTTATTATTTGATGTAGGGGACTATCCTTCCAATCCGAGTAAACCCAGACTGTTAATTATCTTCCCGATTTGGGGAAGAACCTCTGATTAAAAAGAAGAATAAAAGAGCAAATATTTTGAATAAAGTATTTGTATTTATTCAATGGGGTTGCCCAGATCCCATGTAGGCATTACAGGCTCATGGAGGTTGTACAAAGAAAAGAAAAATAAAAAGAGGGGTGGCCATATTGGGGGTTCACCTTGCATTCTCCATTAGTGGGAGATCCTTCTTCTTCTTTGCTTTGGTTGTTGTTTTCCTGCAATAGAAAAGAAAGACTTTTTCTCTCTCCTCTTTGTGACAAATTCTTGTATGCTTTGTCAATACGTGCTTTCTTGCATGCATTCGTGAGAGTTTCTTGTGAGAAATCTTCTTTTTATAACTTTTGGAGAGTTCTTTTTGGACTCCCCTTTCACTTCCTCTTTTTGAGGGAATCAAAAGGTTCTCTCCTTTTGGAGAGAGTCATCTGTCCTTTGACAGGTGGTTTCCCTTATCTTAGGGAAATCAGGTATGAATGGGAGTCTTATTTTAAGGACTCCAAATTGGTTTCCTTTTTAGGGAAACCTGTTAGACATGATGCTCAGAAAAGTCATTTAGATTGTTAGAACCTTATTAATTTGATTAATAATTGCTTCTTCTTAATCTATTGTGTATTCATTATGGGTAATTGACCATGATAATGAGATGATCTATAGGATATGAGATATCGATAAAGGTCCATAGGATATATTTTAGGAAAGTTATGTGATTAGATTATCATAGGTAGATAAAACTTTCCGGTTCCTTATACCTTATATAGTCACAACTGTGAGTGAAGCTAGGCACTTCACTTATATGGCTGCCAGAATACTAAGATGTTCTCAATAGTTGAGATGTAGTTCTATCTCGAACTATTGTAGTGGAGACTGCACATCAGCATATGGGTGCTTAAATGTACACTGACTGATTGTATTCAATGAGAGACCTCTTGCATAAACATACTATCAGATAGTTGGTCTCTCATTCACATTGAACGATTTTGATGATCCTTAGATCTGATGAGTTCATCTATGACTGGGCAGTGATCTGACTATTTTGATTCCACCAATGTATTTTCTAACTTAGGGAATACAATACAGTGACAGTTGGATAGTTAGAAAGTTGTTCGAGTCATTATGAATTTCAAACAAGAAATCCATGCTCATTAATTTGAGAGATTATTCAAGTTCCGAGTAAGACAGTTGATTAAGTTCAAATCCTGCACAGGTAATTTTGAAAACAAAATAAGTTTTGAAATATAATTTTATTGAAAGGTATTATACTTATAAAAGGATTTTTTTCAAAATATTTTTTATGAGAAATTGTTTCTCATGGCTTAATCATAAGTCTTGGAAACCTGGATGATTTGCAATGGGCTATGGGTTAGATAGTATGTCAATCTCGAAGGCCCATTAGGGATAATGTATTTGGAAGGATAAATCAAATTTAAAAGTTCATGTGGCGGGATCCGTAATGGTTAATGTTCATACACTAGGATTCAATTGCAACATGAATATCTCACGTCACTTGCAATTCCGATGTAATTCTCATTTAGGGTCAATAGGATAACATTGGATAAGCCAGGGTAAGAATGAACCAGAGCAATCTATGGAGGTGCTCACATAAGAAATACAAGCTCAATAATTGATTAAAAGTTAATCAATTATTTTAAGTGATTAAAATTTAATCATTTAATTAAATAGATTAATAGTTAATCTATTGTTTAAAATAATTGTTAATTTAAACTAAGAGATTATTTTAGTAATTATTTGATTAACATAATTAAAGAGGAAATGGGTTTGAACCATATCCATAAACCCATTAAAATAAACCTTTAATATGGGCCAAAGCCCATGGGTTTAAACCCTAGGGTGGGGCACCCACTTGAGGAATCCTAATTGGATTAGGATTTGTTTAATTGAATAATTATTGAAATATAATTCCTTTTATTATGGAATTAAAATCCAAGTGTTGGATTGCAATTAGGATTAAAATGTTATTGTAAATAGATTACAATAAGGAGTTTTAACTCAAATCTCACGCCCCATAGAAGCTCACGCCCCCCCTTGTGGATTCCTAGTTTGACTACGTTTCCTACTTTGGTGTAGGATGTTGACTTATCCCTTTTACTTAAGGAATCCTCTTATAATAGGGACTTTTTAATTAATAAGATTACTATAACTAAAGAAGTTATAGATTAAGTAGGAGTTTATTTAATTAATAATAAGAGTTATTGTTAAGTAATAAATCCTACTAGATAAGATCAAGTTGGAGTAGGATTAGGATAAGATCCTAGTCTATAAATACCCCAACACCCTCGACCATTAAGTAGAATTCTCTAGAATTTTTTCTCTCCTGTCCTCTCTCTCTCCAAACCATGAGCCCTAGGGGAGACTCCTAAGGATTTTCGTGAGCTACATTGGTGGTCTTAGTTGGGTTTTGCAAATCTAGGGTTTTGAACCTTAGTATTATTGGTGATAGAAGGTTTACACCATTGATCCATCTTCTTCCTCTTGCTTCTATAATTCCAAAGGAGATTCTAAAGCTTCGTCGGGATAACGAAGAACAAGGATCGAGCTTCTAGTATTTTTTCGGAGAAATCTCTACAAAGAGTTCTGACAATTCGAAAGGATTAAGCTTCACCGCTGAAAAACATTCACCGAGGTGATATGACTAAAACTCTAAGATAATTTTGATGCTTTTTATGATGTTAAGATCTAGGGTATCCAGTTTCCGCATAAATTTTTATCCGGATCCCCCTTCAATTGGTATCAGAGCCCATGGTTAGGAGTATTTTTTGTTTATTTTGATAAGGTAATTAAATGGATTATTTAATTTATGAGATGAATTAATTTAGATCTATTTAATATTGCTCGTAGTTTTTATTATTTTATTTGTTCATAAGATGAATAAATAAATATTTATTATATTATTGAATGAGATTTGATAATTAAATAAAATTTAAAAACTAGCATTATATGTGATGTAATTAAATTCAAAACAAAGAGTTTATTTTAAAATTCCTTTTAAATGATTTGATTATTAATTAATAAATCCCATGGTGTTTGACACCCTTGCTTAAGCGTTCTTGGAGATTAAAGCTTATTTCGATTTAAATTGATTAATGGATTTTCGGATTTGTATTTGATTAGAAGAATCGATACAGTTTTGGTATTTTGGCCATAGTCTGATTTAAGTCCGTCAGTACATCTTTTTGAAGCCGTCGAAAAGATCTACAACTTTTGTGAAGAAATTTTTTTCGGAATCAATCTTTCTGAGGGTCAAAACTTGAGTCAAAAATCTAAAGCGGGAAAATGAGTTTTCTAAATTAATTTTCCAAGAGGCTTTCAAATTTTTCCTTAATGCTATGTTTGGTTGCCGAGAAAATGGGTGAAAACATGGAATAGAAAAGAAAATTTTGAATTTCTAATATAATTTTTAGTTGTGTTTTTTCCAATTTTCTTTTCTTTTCTTTTCCATGTTCTTACTTATTTTCTTGGCAACCAAACATAGGGTAATTGTATTATTTGATTATGAAAAATTTTTTATGGAAAATATAATTGTTTTATTTTTTCTGGGGTTTCATCTATATAAGATATAGATTTTTATCGGGCGATGTGATAATTGTTATCAAATTTTAAATCCTTTTAATAAGAAAAAGTACTCCATCACCATGTAGCATCTTTTTTATATGAGATTATAGTTATGGGTCTTAATATATGATAAATTGTTTATCAGTCATGCATTCATACTAGAGGTTAATATGTAGTAGGTTTTGGTAATCTGTAAAGGGCAGATTCATTCGGTTTCCCTAATGTCATTTAAATTCTATTTAATGCATTGGTGGACATACTGCGAAGAAGGATGTTGCGATGTGATCTAGATAAGATGATAAAGGAAGGGATCGTGAAGGAGTTTGTGAGCTACCTTTGTTCTTATCATATTCCCTTGCATCCATGCATTTTAATTATTGACCCATAACGATTAATCTTGTATACTAATGTTTTATTATCATGAGATGATAACTGTTGTTTATTTATCATGAGATGATATATGTTTATATGTTTAATTATTTTGTTGAAATAATTGCTTTTGATATATCATGTGTATATAAGACTGGGGAGAAGTCCCTAAGTATTATGATCTTCTACCATACACTATGTGATCCTATAGTGGGGAGTGTGAGTAAGTTGACAGGCCAAAGCCGGGCCCAATCCCTCTCACCTATGAGTGAACATGGTGAAAACTGAATAAGCAAATAGTGGGAGCAATAACGCCAAAGCATGAGCTTTCATTAGGTGTTTATTAGGTTCATGGTAGGTGGGCACATGAATAAGAGATATTATACAATAACGCCAAAGCGTGAGTATAACATCCCTGATAGATCAGACAGTAGATCGAATACTCCAGAATTCACAAGATGAGATCTGTGAAATTGGAGAAGATAGTTTCTATCTGCCTATTCAAGGCGATGTGATGATGTGTCCAAAGGCAGGATCACATTAAGCCAGTGTCTAGGTTTTCGATGCCAATTAATTCTTCCCAAATTGGCAATACAATTAGAAACAGACCCATAATCTAATTGGTATTAATGAATACAATAGATCCTTAATACTGTCTTATTTGTCATTTGATTAGATCATGATAGGCCTACACCCATTAATTGAAATTCTTTGTGATGAAAAGTTAGTAGGAACTAACTATGTAGACTGGAAAAGAAAGATTAGAATTGTGTTTGCCGTATATAACCTTGACCTATGTCTTAAGAGACCTAAGCCCGAAATTCCTCCAGATGCTTCACCGGCCCAAAACGCTGAGTTAAAGCAATGGGAGAGGTGTAATCAGATGACCAAGTGTTACATACTAGCTTCGATATCTAACATTTTGCAAAGCTAGCATGAATTCATGGATAAGGCTTCTGACATTTTGCAAAACCTTCATGAGATATTTGGTGAGCAAAATAGGTCAGCTCGACAAGTAAAGTTGAAATTCCTTTTTAACACCAAGATGGCTGAGGGAACTCCAGTCAGAGAACACATCATAAAGATAATGGGATTATTGAATGAACTGGAAATTCTTGGTGGAGAGATGGATGTCATCACTCAAGTTGACACTGTTCTGCAGTCACTCTCTCTGTCCTTCAATTCGTTCGTGTTAAATTATAACATGAACAAGAGTGAAATGTCAATAAGTGAGCTTATGAACTTACTTGTGGCTGCAGAAGATTTGATCAAAAAGTCAACTAAAGGTGAAACTTTAATCATCGATAAACCTGATACCTCTAAGAAATCTAAAAAGTTTAGAAAATGGAAGAAAGGTAAAGGAAAGTTTAAAGACAATAAGGGTAAGGCAAGAGTTGCCAAAGGTTCTTCAGGGATAACTGGCAAGGAAAACAAAGGCAATGGAAAGTGTTTCCACTATGGTAAAATAGGCTACTGGAAGAAGAATTGCAGGACTTACCTCGCAACTCTTAAGAATGGTAGCGGAAGTACTCAAGGTATGAGATACTTTAAAGTACATATTACTGTTGAGTCTAACTTTCTGGACGGTCCTCCTAACTCATGGTGCGTGGATTCTAAATCCACTGTACACGTTTGTAATTCTTTACAGGGGTTCAAGGAAACCCGAAAGCCAACCAAACAGGACCAGAAGCTTAAAGTTGGCTCCGGTGCAAATGTTGCAGTGAAGTCAATCAGCTTGTTTACTCTTTATTTACCTAATGGAAAGACATTAATTTTAGAAGACTGCTTTTATGTGCCTTCAGCACATCGAAATTTGATTTCAGTATCTAGACTCTTATTTTATGGATTCTCTATCAATTTTAACTCAATTGTTGAAATTAAGAAAGATAGAATGGTCTTCATAACTGGTAATCTAATTAATGTTCTTTATTTGATATTTTCATTGGTAAATAATGAATGTCTGCAAAGTGACAATGTCTCATCATCTAAAATGTCTGGAATGAAGAGACATTGCACTGAGTCTACTTATCTTTGGCATAAGAGACTTGGTCACATTAATCTTGATAGGATCAAGAGGTTAGTAAAAGATGGTCCCCTTGACTTCCTCAAGGTAGAACCACTCCCTACATGCAAGTCTTGTCTCGAAGGGAAGATGACCAAGAAGCCTTACCCTAATAAGTTAGAAAGAGCCGAAGAAAAGTAAAGACTAATACATGGTGATGTATGTGGTCCATTTAATATTGTTGCACGAGGTCAATACCAGTATTTTGTCACATTAACCGATGACTATTCCATATATGGATATGTCTATTTGATGCAACACAAATCTGATATAAAGACACTTCGATCAGATCGAGGTGGTGAATACCTCACCAACGAGTTTATGGATTACTTAAGGGATAATGAGATTATCTCACAATGGATTTCTTGTTTGAGAGATAGAGGCAAGATGTTGTGGTTACAAAGATTAGGTCTCAACTTAATGTTGCAGACCCGATGACCAAGGCTTTATCAGATAAAGTTTTTGTAACACACTTAAACAGTATGAGATTGAAATCTATGGCACAGTGACTTTTAGTGCAAGTGGGAGATTGTTAGACATGATGCCCAGAAAAGTCATTTAGATTGTTAGAACCTTATTAATTTGATTAATAAATGCTTCTTCTTAATCTATTGTGTATTCATTATGGGTAATTGACCATGATCATGAGATGATCTATACGATATAAGATATCAATAAAGGTCCAAAGGATATATTGTAGGAAAGTTATGTGATTAGATTATCACAGGTAGATATAACTTTCCGGTTCCTTATACCTTATATAGTCACAGCTGTGGGTGAAGCTGGGCACTTCACTTATATGGCTGCTAGAATGCTAAGATGTTTTCAATAGTTGAGATATAGTTCTATCTCGAACTATTGTAGTGGAGACTGCACATCAACATATGGGTGCTTAAATGTACACTGACTGATTGCATCCAATGAGAGACCTCTTGCATAAACATACTATCGGATAGTTGGTCTCTCATTCACATTGAACGGTTTCGATGATCCTTAGATCTGATGAGTTCATCTATGACTGGGCAGTGATCTGACTGTTTTGATTCCACCAACGTATTTTCTAACTTATGAAATACAATACAATGACAGTTGGATAGTCAGAAATTTTTTTGAGTCATGATGAATTTCAAACAAGAAATCCATGCTCATTAATTTGAGAAATTATCCAAGTTCCAGGTAAGACAGTTGATTAAGTTCAAATCCTATGTAGGTGATTTTGAAAAAAAAATAAGTTTTGAAATATACTTTTATTAAAAGGTATTATACTTATAAAAGGTTTTTTTCAAAATATTTTTTATGAAAAATTGTTTCTCATGGCTTAATCATAAGTCTTGGAAACCTGGATGATTTGCAATGGGCTATGGGTTAGATAGTATGTCAATCTCGAAGGCCCATTAGGGATAATTTATTTGGAAGGATAAATCGAATTTAAGAGTTCATGTGGTGGGATCCATAATGGTTAATGTTCATACACTGGGATTCAATTGTAACATGGATATCTCACGTAACTTGCAATTCCGATGTAATTCTCATTTAGGGTCAATGGGATAACATTGGATAAGCCAGGGTAAGAATGCCCTAGAGCAATCTGTGGAGGTGCTCACATAAGAAATATAAGCTCAATAATTGATTAAAAGTTAATCATTTAATTAAATAGATTAATAGTTAATTTATTGTTTAAATTAATTGTTAATTTCAACTAAGGGATTATTTTAGTAATTTTTTGATTAACATAATTAAATGGGAAATGGGTTTGACCCATATCCATAAACCCATTAAAATGAACCTTTAATATGGGCCAAAGCCCATGGGTTTAAACCCTAGGGTGGGGCACCCACTTGAGGAATCCTAATTGGATTAGGATTTGTTTAATGGAATAATTTTTGAAATATAATTCCTTTTATTATGGAATTAAAATCCAAGAGTTGGATTGCAATTAGGATTAAAATGTTATTGTAATTAGATTACAATAAGGAGTTTTAACTCCTCAAATCCTACGCCCCATAGAAGCTCTCGCCCTCCCTTGTGGATTCCTAGTTTGACTAGGTTTCCTACTTTGGTGTAGGATGTTGACTTATCCCTTTTAATGAAGGAATCCTCTCATAATAGGGACTCTTTAATTAATAGGATTACTATAACTAAAGTAGTTATAGATTAAGTAGGAGTTTATTTAATTAATAATAAGAGTTATTGATAATTAATAAATCCTACTAGATAAGATCAAGTTGGAGTAGGATTAGGATAAGATCCTAGTCTATAAATACCCCAACACCCTTGACCATTAAGTAGAATTCTCCAGAATTTTTTCTCCCATCTCCTCTCTCTCTCCAAACCGTGAGCCCTAGGGGAGACCCCTAGGGATTTTCGTGAGCTATATTGGTGGTCCTAGTTTGGTTTTGCAAATCTAGGGTTTTGAACCTTAGTATTATTGGTGATAGAAGGTCTACACCATTGATTCATCTTCTTCCTCTTGCTTCTATAATTCCAAAGGAGATTCTAAAGCTTTGTGGGGATAGCGAAGAACAAGGATCGAACTTCTAGTATTTTTTCGGAGATATCTCTACAAAGAGTTCTGACGGTTCGAGTGAATTAAGCTTCACCAGTGAAAAACATTCACCGAGGTGATATGACTAAAACTTTTAGATAATTTTGATGCTTTTTATGATGTTAAAATCTAGGGGATCCAGTTTCCGCATAAATTTTTATCCGGATCCCCCTTCAAAACTTGGGTGGATAAGACTTTTCTTTAAAAGAGGGAAGAGTCTTATCTTCCCAGAAAAAGGAGATAGATTACTCTCCCTATCGGATGGGTGCCATATGACAATTTATTGTTGGAGAAAAAGAATGGATCATTATCTTAGGATCCCCCAAAGCTGACAAAGGGTCCTTTTTATTAAGAATTCCATGTTGCATGGCAGTCAAGGACTGACTGCCATATGGGGAATGAACTGACTTTGGTCAATCCACCGAACAAAGGGGTGAGATCATGAGTCTCACCCACTGTCTGGGTCAGGTCTAAAGCCTATTTTGGCTGCGGACTACGGACCAAGACAGGGTGGGACCTTAGGTCCTGCCCGTGGTCTGGGTGAGTTTTGTGGCTCTTTATGCCATGGACTAGGCTAGTCCTTGACTAGCCTGTGGATGGACTCATAGAGTCTGTCCACAGAGGTGAGATATGGTTGTCCATGGGATTGACTTGAAGTCTGTCCGCGGACTAACTCTTGGAGTCATTCTGCAATGGCTTAATTAGGGATTGGCTATTTGGCTAGTCCACAGAGGCTTGTCTGACTAGGTCTGTCCCCAGGGACAGACCAAAACCACCTGATGGCTTAAGCTTGGTCTGGTGTACACATCCTCCTTCGATTTGGTGTGAAGTAGTGCATTGAAGTTGGTGGACCCCTCTCAATCTGGTGTCGTAATTTCGCTGCCCACAAATGCCCCTTTGAGATTCGTGCAACGAGATTTGATTGAGTTGCATGAAACTCGATTCTGGCAGTGTCGGAGCAAATGTTGCTCTAGCTTCCGTCTTGATCTTTCCTTTGGGATTTCAATCTATCGAACATTTTTCTACTTTCCCTCTTTGTCAGAGGCAGTTGAAAGAGAGTGCGGATAGTTTCCGTTCATATCCAGGAATGTTCTGTTTGGTGAACAACTTCGACTTATGTTTAGGAGCTCTCGGGGGTGTCTTAAACATTTTTAGCTCGTGTTTGGAGCCTGTCAATTGTGCTCTAACTTTTGCCTGAACCTTGATCCAGCGAGCAATTTTTTTTTCAAGTCACCTAATATTGGAAGGTGACAATGGTTTTTTTACATCCCAGTGGGATTGTGTTCTAGAAAAACTAGCTGAACCCATTTTCTCAAGCTGCCTATGTATCCATGATAGGATCAAGCCAAACGTAGTTCCAATGCAGGGCCAATTTAAACTCGTATTTGCGAGTAGATAGTTTTCGTTCATATCTAGGAAGGTTTTGACTTGTAATTTGGGAACAAGTAGGTAGTTTCTGTTAGTACCTAGGAAACCTAGGAAGGTTTAGACTTGTAATTTGGGAACAAGTAGGTAATTTCCGTTCGTACCTAGGAAGGTTTAGACTTGTAATTTAGGAACAAGTCTTCAAAAAAATGATGAATCTTTTTAGCTCATATTCAGGAGCCTATCAAGTTGCTCTAATTTTTGCCTAAACTGACTCTTGGATTGTTAGTTTAACAAGCTTCTTTTGTTGCCCTAATTTTTGCCTAGACTGACTTTTGGAGTGTTAGTCTAGCGGGCATTTTGATTTTGACTCTAATTTTTGCCTAAGCCACCCCTTAGGGTTTTCAACTTAGCGAGCCATTGTTACCCCAATTTTTGCCAAAGCTGTCCTTTCAGATTTTTAACTTAGCGGGTATTTTGGTGCCCTAATTTTTTGCCTAGACTGTATTTTAAAGTTTTGGTCTAGCAGGCTTTGTTTTATATCTCAGGGGGATAGTGTTCTTTTAGAAGAACTGACTGAACCCAAGTTTATTTTCTTAGGCTGCCTATGTACCTATGATAGGATCAAGTCAAACGTAGTTCAGGAAAGGGGCATTTTGAGAGCGAATAGCTAGTTTCCGTTCATAACTAGGAAGGTTTTGACTCTGGTCTTGTATCTTGAAGACTTTTGAAGCTTTGATTCGCATTTTGAGAGCGAATAAGTAGTTTCCATTCATACCTAGGAATATTTTGACTCCGGCCTTGTATTCAGGGATTTTTGAAGATTTTGATTCGCATTTTGAAGTGAATATTTTAACTCCGGTCTTGTATCTTGAAGACTTTTGAAGCATGATGACTAGTTTTAGCTCGTATTCAGGAGCATTTGGCAAACAATTTTAACTCGTGTTTGAGAGTCTTTGGACATTTTAAGCTCGTATCGAGGAGCATTACAAACAGTTTTAACTCGTGTTCGAGAGTCTTTGGACATTTAGGTCCATATCGAGGAGCATTACAAACAATTTTAACTCGTGTTCGTGAGTGAATATTTTATGCTCGTACTCAGGAGCCTGTCAAATTGCTCTAATTTTTGCCTAGACTGACTCTTGAAGTGTTAGTCTAGCGAGCTTTTTGTCATTATAATTTTTGCCTAGACCGTCTTTTGAAGTTTTGGTCTAGCGGACTTTTGTTCGACTCTAATTTTTGCCTAAGCCGCCCCTTAGGGATTTCAACTAAGTGAGTCATTGATGCTCTAATTTTTGCCTAAGCCGCCCCTTAGGGTTTTCAACTTGGCAAGCTTTGATTTTGACTCTAACTTCTGCCTAAGACGCCCCTTAGGGTTTTCAACTTAGTGAGTCTTTTGGATACTCTAATTTTTGCCTAAACCGTCTTTTGAAGTTTCGGTCTATCGAGCTTTTCGATTCTTAGGAGTAGTATCACTTTAGGAATCTTGCATTAGTTGGAGGGATTGTTCGCTCTCCATCCATTGAAGTCAATAGGTACTCTCCATTGGAAATACCTTCTCGGTGACATAGGGCTCTTCCCACTTTGGTTTGAGCTTTCCCTTGGTTCGACGAGTGACGATGATCGGAGTCCTGATCATTGAGACTAAATCCTCAGTTTTGAAAGACCTTAGTCTTATTCTTTTGTTGAAGGCAGTTGTTAACCTTTGTTGGTACATCTCTAGGCTTTGTTGGGCTTGGAGACAACGTTCATCAAGAGTTTCAAGCTCTGCGAGATGAACCTTAGCTGAGTCTTCCTTTGTGAAAGACTGCTGAATTGCCACCTGCAGGGAGAGAATTTGAATTTTTAGGGGGAGAACTACTTCACCGCCGAAGACCAAGGAATATGGCGTGGCCTGAGTCAGAGTCTGGTACGTAGTCCTGTATGCCCAAAGTCCTTCGGGTAGGCGTTCGTGTCAGTCCTGTTTGCTTTTGTCCATAACTTTCTTGAGGGTTTTGCACAAAGTCTTGTTGAAGGCTTCGACATGACCATTAGCAGCTGCATAGTACCAGGTGGAATGGTCCTCTCGGATGCCAAATTTGACATATAATTTATGGATAGGAGCGCTTCGAAAAGGTTGCCCATTATCTATGATGATGCTTTCTAGAATTCCAAACCGATGTATGATGTTGGTCCGAATGATGTCTTCTATTGAGTGGTGTTTGACCTCTTTGAGAGTGATGGCTTCAACCCATTTTGAGAAGTAATCTGTAGCAGGTAGGATGTATTGATGCCCAGCAGATGATGGTGGGGTGAATGGTCCTATGACATCCATTCCCTATGCCCGTGAAGGGCTATAAACATATTTTCATGTGAATAGGCTCTGGAGCTCAATGTATAAAGTCAGCATGGAGCTAACATACCTTACAGCTTTTGGCATAGTTTAGACAATCAATGATCATCGTGGGCCAGTAGTAGCCCAATATTTTAGCTGTATTTGAAGCTTAGGCCCAACTTGGTGAGCACCACAGATCCCAGCATAAGTTTCTTCCATGGTTTGATCAATTTCACTTCCTGAAAGGCATCTTATTAAGATCCATCCAGTGATCGTTTGTAGAGAGTATCCTCCAGCATTACAAACTTTGTAACACATCGACGAACTTCAGCGTGCTTGATACAGTATCCAGGCAGTCGACCATGTTGGAGATAATCGATGAAGGGTTGTCCCTAATCTTCGTCTTTTTCTTTGATTGTCACGGAGAACACTGCTTCTATGAAGTCTATCTCCGGAAGAGGTTTGAGAGTTCTTCTTTCTCCCACTATAATAGTCGATACTTTGTCAGATGGCAAAGATATAGATGCTGCAAGTCCTGCCAAGCCATCAGCTTGATTATTGAGTCCATTGCGGACATGGAAGATACTGACTTTTGGTATCTGAGCAAGTAGGTGGTCTACTCTCTTGTGGTAGGAAAGGAGACTGACTCTCCAAACGACATAATTGCCTCGGACCTGTTTGATGATGAGTTCCAAATCCCCAAAGATGGTAAGATCATCCACCAGGATTTCAAGAGCTAACTCAAGACCTGTTAGCAGAGCTTCATATTCAGCCTCGTTTTTTGAGCATCCTTCTGTTAGTGTGAAGGAATAGGGTAGGATTGCATTTTCTAGTGTGACAATACAATCCCAACTCCAGACTTGTTTTCCTTCAGGTTGATGTGCTTGATTTCATCAGGGCTCCTTGAAGCTCTGTCAAAATACATCTTTCAACCTGACTTGACTTGAACTAGCATGACTTCTTCATCGGGGAGGTCAGTGACCAGTGGTAAATCTGTAGGAACTGGATGTGCTGCAAAGAAGTCGGCGAGGGCTTGCCCTTTTATCGCCTTCAGAGGCACGAATTCGATTTCGAATTTAGACAAGAGTACTACCCATTTTGCCATTCTGTCAGAGAGAGTGGGACGAGACATTATATATTTGAGGGGATCAGCTCTTGATATCGGCTTCAACGAATGCTCAAGCATTTAATGCCTTAATTTTTATAGGGCAAAGATGAGGGTCAGACAGACTTTCTCTATTGGGGTATACCTACATTCAGCTTCAACCAGAGTCCTGCTTAGATAGTACAGGACTTTTTATTTTCCTTGATCGTTATGCTGAGCAAGGAGAACTCCAAGAGATCCTTCGAGTGCTGCTATATAGAGGATAAGTAGATTTCCTCTAATAGGGCCCATGAGAACCAGTGGATTGGTGAGATAAGTCTTGATGCCATCAAAAGCATTTTGACAAGCTTGATCCCATTCAAATGGAATTCCCCTTTTCATTAGCTGGAAAATGGTTTGCTCCTTCTGGCCAAATTAGAGATAAATCTCCTAATGTAGGCAAGTTGACCCTGAAGTCCTTTTAACTCAGGCAAATTTCTTGGATGGAGCATTTCACGAATATCCTTGATCTTTGTGGGATCAATTTCGATCCCTCGGTGGCGTACCACAAAACCTAGGAATTTTCCCGATGCTACTCCGAACACACATTTGAGTGGGTTCATTTTAAGCTGATACTATCACAATATGTTGAAGATTTCTCGAAGGTCCACGAGATGATCGCTTCGTTGCCTTGTTTTGACAACCAAGTCAATGACATAACACTCAATCCTGTTATAGAGAATATCTTCGAATATGACAATCATGACCATTTGATAAGTTGCTCCAGCATTTTTGAGGCTGAATGACATGACTTTATAGAAAAACACTCCCTTAGGAGTGCGAAAGGCTATGAGTTCTTCATCTTTTGGAGCCATCTTAATTTGGTTGTATCCAGAATATTCATCCATGAAGGATAGGACTTCAAAGCCTATTGTCATATCGACCATCATTTCTGTGATGGGCAAATGGAAGTCGTCTTGGGACATGCTTCATTCAAATCTCGGAAGTCTATACACACCCGAATCTGTCCGTTCTTCTTCTTTACGAGAACAACAATGGCAAGCCAAGTAGGGTATTGAACATCTCTTATGAACCCAACTTTGAGGAGTTTATCTACCTCTGCTTTAATTTGAGCCACCAGTTCTGGACAGGCCCTTCTTTATGCCTATTTGATGGCCCTGACATTGTCTCGAGTTGTGAGATAATGGACTGTAATTTTAAGGTCTAGGCCAAGCATCTCTGTATAATTCCAGGCAAAGACATCCTTGTACTCTTTTAGGAGAGAAAGATATTCCTCTTTTCCTTTTTGAGAAATGGAAGCACTAATGAATGTTTGCCTCGAGTCTTGTTTTGAGCTGAGGTTAACTTCGAGAAGATCATCAACTGTTGCTTGCCCTCCTGCTTCAAATTCTGGAAGAGCCGGATGGACTTCCGTTTCTTCCAGTAGTTCTTCTAAGATCATTTCTTACCCTAAAGAGGAGTCTTCATCTACCGTAATAGTATTTATGGTCCAGACCTGATTTTCATCTGGTGAAAGATCAGAATTTCCTAACTCAAATCTTCTCAAGTTAGAGCTAACCCGCCTACCTGTAGCCAAAGTCTTGAGTGTTAGCATCATTTCATGCTCAGCCTACTCTTTTTTTTTAGTATTAAATCAATGTTTAGCAAACATTTTCTTAATTGTTGGATTATACATAGGCTTCTTCTGATAAGGGTTCATTCTTCTGTCCCCTCTATTATTTCGGGGGGTGGCTTTGCCTGCTTGCCCTGCGGAGTGAAAGACAATGGGATTCTTCCATGCTCCCCTAGATGGAATGATGACACTAGGGGTAACTTCCATTGTTGGCCATTTCTGCTATGCATCAAGACTCACATTAGCCAGGCTATTAATCATCTCTTGATGTGCCACCTCATCCCATGAGGATGCTTGACGCGACTTTGTATCTTTCTGAAGCCATTCCATGAAGGCTTCATTTGATGAATGGTCTTCTTTAACCGTGACCATGTTTACAGTCTGATTGGGATTTCCTCGAAACACGAAGACTGGGGGCTTATAACCTAGTCCTGTTGTTTCTATGCGATGTAGCCATCAGTGTCCAAGACTTTATGCTGATCCATATCAAGCGTAGCTTCATAGGTAGGAAGGAGAGCACCTTTAACATGCTCTCCTTCTTCAGGATTTAGTCCATGATTTTTAAGGACTTTGAGGGTCTGTTTTTCCGTAACTCAGCTTTTTCCTGTAAGGGTAGACCACTCTATGCTTTTTATCAGTCCATGAGGAATTGATTCTCTCATGTATACCGAGAGAATTGAAAAGTATGGGCTTTTGTCCTCTTTTTCTGGCTAGAACCGTGCAGCTAAAGGTAGTTTTTACCATTGTACAGTACACTTTCCTCAACGGAACTGGATGATCGCCTTTGAATGTTTGCAGAGGGTCTGCTTGCTGGTCCACTTTGAGGGTCGCAAGAGAATCAACCAAAGTCAAGGTTGATTTTCCTTCCTTTCTCTGCGATTTTAGGGTGTATTTCAATACCTTTTTTGGAGCTGCAACTTGAATAAGTCCATGGTTGCTTTTCAGCCCACTTTCGGCTCTTTGTGCCTTGGGCTTCTGCTGAATGCTTCTTTGTGCACTTTTAACTTTCGAAGAATCATTACCAAAAAGTACTTTTTAGAGACCCCTTTAGGTTTCCCGAAAGGTATAATATTGCCGAACTCTATCCTTTTTTAAGTCTTTTATTATTATTTTTTAATTTTTATATTGCTTTTAAATACTTAGACTGCTTACCCTGTCGAACCTCTGCCCGAACTTCGGTTTAAACTTCGCTTACCCTAGCCGAACCTCAGTTCAAACCTTGGTTCAAACCCTTCAAACTTAGCCTACTCTATCGAACCTCTACTCGAAATTCGGTTTAAACGTAGCCTACCCTAGTCGAACCGCTGTCCGAACCTCGGTTCAAACCCTACTTACCTTAGCTGAACCTCTGTCTGAACCTCGGTTCAAACCCTACTTACCTTAGTCAAACCTCTATCCAAACCTCAATTCAAACCCTGGTTCAAACCCTACCAACTTAGTCGAACCTTTGTCCAAACCTCGATTCAAACCCTACTGAAACTAGCAAGCCCTAACCAAAACCATTGCTCCTTGGCAAGAGCTTAAAATGCCGAAACACTCCTAAACATGAGCTTAAACCATTCAGAAAAACCCTAACATCCAAAAGACATATCCTAGCCTTTCAAACACCCACAATCCAAACAATCAAATCAAACCATCAACTACCCTTTGGAACTACGTGTGGCTTGATTCCGCTAACCGTGGATACGTAGGCAACCCTGATCAGGTTCAGTTCACCTAGGATAGAACTCCTATCCTATTCCTGCTTATTTCAACATGTACATTACTGTTCATATAACACCTATCAAGCATATAGATAAAATTACAAGCTTCTCTTATGGTTTCTACACTTTAATTCACACTTAGGGAGTAGGTAACCATCTCCGGATGGGAGCTTAGGGGTTCCTAACACCTTCCCCTAACTCAAACAAATTCTTACCCTAATCTCTATTTTCAGACCAAAGCCTTATCCAACCACTTTAGGGACACTATTTTCCCTCACAATTTAAATAGGTGGCGACCCTACATATTTTTTATTTTTAGTGCTATTCCTCCTCGAGTTCGATCCTGATCGAGAGTGGGGTTAAAATCCTGGGTCTACACATACTTTTAGTTATCAAATGTGCATACTTTTCAAAACATATACTTCACTTGATTTCTTTGGAAACCATACATTTACAAGCTTTACTTCATACTTTTTACTTTACAAATATCATCTTTCAATTCTTTTACACATGGCTTATTCTGGGAGTGTACTTACATACTTGGCTAGTGCGCGAACTATGTTGGAACGGAACACACTAGTGTCCTTATCATACATACTTTACTAATACCCGGACTATGAGAGAACAGACATATTAGCATCATACATACTTTGTTTTACTAGTACCCGGACTATGATTGAACGGACACACTAACATTCTTAACCAACCTCCCCGTTGGTATCTTTGTACATCATTACACTTGGAAGCAGATGACTAATGCCCATCCTACTTGGAATGGAGTCCACTAGCATCCTTCCTTCTTTCTTCTTTCTTACTTTTCTTTATTACTTTTCTTACTTCTTTAAAACTTTGATCATGTACAAGTACTCAAATAACATAGTGAGTGACATAATGGACAAAATCCCTTAAACATATGACCATACTTCTTTCATTTCATCCATAATACATAGCATATGCATACACATGGTTTAAACTCATAGCTTCATACATTTCCATCTGCTTTTCATGGAACACATGCTTTTCAACTTACATTTCATCATAGAGATCATAAAATGAATAGCTAGTAGAGTGTATCTACCACTTTTCATCAAAACACATGATTTTCATCTTTACTTTCATTAAGGATTGATAACAAGGCTAGCTAGTAGAGAGTATCTATCTTTCAAAGACTGATTCCATGCGGGTCTAGTGTTTGAGAAAGCTTGTGGAAGCAAGATCCGGACCTCACCTTCGACCCCTAGTCGAACCCCTTTACAAACCCTAGCTTTCTCTCTCTTTTTCCCTCAAAATCTCCTTTAGAGCTTTAGTAAACCCTAACCCCATGAAAATGGGGTATCCTTAACCCCCCTACCCAAAAAAAAAATCTTAAAAGCATAAAGTAGGTCAGCTAAGGCAAGTGGGTACTAAAGGAGTTAACCGATCTTGAGAGCGGTCGACCAGTGCTTGACACTCCCACTGGAGAAAAAAACCTCATACAAAAAGTGCAATCAAGCGGTCGACCCTAATTTTGCCTATTTTGGCCATTTTCCAGACTATTAACACTTAGGGTATTTTAGTGGGGGGGGGGGGGGGGCTGAAATACATGTATAAAAATAATCTATAGGATTTGTAAGTATGGAACTTGGGGGTTCAGGGGCTAGCTGCCAAGAAATTTTTTTTGGGGGGAAGGATAAGTAGGTGAACTCTAAGAATGAGTGATTTTTAACCATAGTTAAGGGGTGCTCAATACAGACATGTGGCAACCTAAAGAGCATAAAAGGACTCCATTGGGGGGCCCACTATATATGTGAAAAAAATTAGGGGGGCGGGGGGGCTAATACAAAAATGGGGGGGCCAAGTATACTCAAAAAATTAAAAATTTTGAGGGGCCCATTATTTCATACCAAAACTCTAAGGTATTCTGAAAATTTTGGGGGGACCATGCCCCCTCTGGCTCTGCCCCTGAGCATGTGTCCCAGAGTACCCCCATTACAAAAGGTCTCAAAAGCTATTGTAAATGAACAATTTATTTCTGTGAATGTTGCCTGAACCCAAATCGATGAAAGCAGAAGACCCACTTGGTCACTACTTAACCGAATGGAAGTAAAACAACTAAATAATTTAAAATAATTGTATCTATCAATTATAAGAGTTGCAACTACGTACTTCTTTTCCATCCATCATGACATACGGAGGAGAAAGCTTGAAGTTATTAGGTTGACCACAAGATGGATACATAGTATCTGTGCCATCTGGTTTGTCTTTTCTTTCAACTTGCATGGAGATGCTTCAATTCCTTTCTGTGCAATAGAAACTGAAGATGAAAACCCCGAGAGAGCTACTGAAGCTTTTCCATGCTGATCCAACCAAGGACAAACTAGCGATGGCATAAGCACAGTGGGCCCCAACTCTTGTTTCATGGTTGGGGTGGGCCATTGCTAAGAGCAGCTGGTGGAAATGACCATCAGGAAAGGCCTGATACATAGTAAATACAACTCTTGTTTCATGATTAGTTGATGATTTCACAGGACTGGAACATGTAGTAATGTGAACTTTACGGCAGTTTACTTGCCTTCTTGTTATATGATACATTAGGGACAGAAAGAGATTATTTGTGCAGTGTGACAAATAGTAGATACAGTCGTTGTAGCCATAATTGTACTAGTTGGGATATTCTCCAGCACTAAAGCCATCATATCATGGGCCCTACATCTCCAACCTGTCAATTCACGATCTCAGCGCAGTAACGAAGCCACAATACTGGTATCCATATAAGAAAAAAACTGGGAAGCTTGCTTCTGTTATCCTAAATCTGATTCAAATCGAGGGACCCGTTTAATTTTTAAATTCTATAGGTAATGATTGTGTCCTACAATAATATTAGTTAAACAATATTACCGGCTTGAGGAGATCTTCCATCCCAAAAAAACCAACCTAATGAATAGAGCTAACAGTCCTATAAATAGACTCCTTTGGTGGGCCTTGGATTGTGTCTGGCGAAGCTAAAAAGGGCTTGTCTCGAGGTTCTATAGAATAGGTGACAAGTGGTGGAGAAGTCAAAATCATGGGGCCCATGATTTTGACTTCTCCACCCATAAGAAGACATGTGGTAATAAGTGTGAGAATAAGGGTGAGAGATATCAAATGGGGAGAAGTCAAAATTATGGGGAGAAAATGGAATGACTTCTCCCCATTTTTACCCCAACTGTCGCACAATGTATGAAACCCCAAGAGCCCTTTCTGGCTTTGCCAAAAACAATCTGAGGCCCCTTTGGTGCAACTCTGCCCATCCATGCTTTTGCCCATCCAACATCAATTATATTGAGCAAACAATCAAAGATACTTTCAAGAAGAAATATTTTGGGGTAGGATATCCTCAGACGGGCTCGGCCCAAAACATATGGTTTATTTTTAATTTAGTTAACTTTGTTAAACTTATTTAAAGTATTTTTTTTCTAAAAAGAAGATTTAATCGATGTTGCACACCTTGTAGAGTGCATGATTTATAGCATTTTAATAGTGTGGACTGGGGAAAGCTCAAGCACCAATAAGAGCAGGACAAAATTGTAGTTTAGGGATACCGGCCTATAGAAAGCGAAGCACTACTTAGGGAAGAAACTTAACCCTAACCCCACCCCCACCCCTACCCCCACCCCTAATCATTCGTAAGAGAAATGACACAGCAATATCTTAGGGTATAGAAAAATGGGAGTTCAATCCAATGTTCTCGGGGTTTTCCAGCTAATTTTCTCAACTCTCTCTCTTTCTTCTGACTATATTTTGGCCCCTTCAACTTAGGTGGAGTCAGGTAAGGCTCCGTATTACTCTCCCGTCTCTCTGGATGCTATAGTCGACCTTCACTGACTTTCGCTTACTTCAGCTGTAGGTCTCTCTGGTTGCTATAGTCGACCATCGTTTGTTTTTCTATATCCTCCCTCTTTTACTCTTCTAATTTATATTCATCTTTATCCGGGGTGCTATGGAGACAGAAGAAGACCAGTCAAACTTCCTCATCGACTCCTTCAGGGAACAACTAGCCATCCCCAAACTGTTGAGAGCGGTGTGATATTTGCTTAAAAGTGTTTGTTTTTCACAATTATCCTTTTAGCATTATCGCACTCTTTTTACGTAAAACTTGCATTTTTACAAACTTTTCTATGTAAGAGTTCCCTCCATTGCATAACACACACATTTCTGGTAAAAATGGTATATTTGCATAGTTTAAACACATTTTTGAAAGTCTATATACTGAGCCATTTCAATAAACTCTCATTACGTGTTTTAACTGTCTCAGGAACCCTAATTGGACGATTTTCAAGGACCGGAGGCTGTAGTTAAGCATCAAAGCCCATTACTGAAGACTAAAGAGCCAACAGGCTATACCAAGTAGATGCAGGCCAAGTATGGGCTAAGCCAAGAGATCACAATTACATAATGAGGCCTAGGGAGCTGAAGAGTCGATTTCCAAGAAAGAGGAGTTGAGTAATAAAGATCACTATACAAGACAAAGGAGAAAAGCTTGCTTAGTTGGTGAAATCTATGGGAGTCTATGTTAGAGACCAGGGTTCAAAACCCTCTGCCATCATTTTCTCTTCTTTTTCTCTTTTATTTCTCAAAACCCTAATCTCTCTCTCCTAATCCTATTCGTCCAACTTTAATCATCTTAGCCGTCCATCCTTACTTTTCAAAACCCTAGTTAGTTCAAAAACCCTAATCCCATCTCTTTTTCCTAAACCTAGCCACCATCTTCTAGTAAATCTTAGCCACCCATATCACCAAACTCTAATCCTAGCCACCCATCTCATTTTCTTTCAAAACCCTGATCCCCTTCCATTTCTTACTTTCTTTCCTAATTTCTCTCCCATCCTAACAACTCACTTTTCAAAAGTGAAACCCTAATTTCTCTTTTTCTCTACGAAATCCTAGCCGTCCATCTCATCACACCATCTTTCTCTCCAAACCCTAACTATGATCCTATATAACCTACACCATCTCTTCCTCTAAAAAATGTTTCCTTCCCCCCTAACTTCTCTTCTCATCTCTCTCTCATTTCTCAACCCATTTTCTCTCTCTCTCTCTCACCCCACTCTCTATCATCTAACCTCTTCTCTCTCACCTACGGATCTTTGGTTCTCTCTCTATCTCTCGGTATGTCTCCATCTTTGGTGACTCTTGCAAAGGAAGGAGAAAAAGAAAGAAAGTGAAGAAGAAAGCTCTCCATCTCACCATTTTTATAGCTTTACTTTCGAATGTTCTTGCAATTTCTTTGTCTTCAAGTGTTGTAAGTACTTTTTAATTTAATGAATCATTCTAAATAATTGTTAGTTTTTTTTTTCTCATGTTTAATTATGTTTTATGCTTGTTTCATGGATAGTGGTAGACCTTAATAATTTCTCAAACAAAAGTGTTTTTAAAAAAATCCCATTATTCTATCATTCTCACCACTCCACCATTTTAATCTTTTCTTTATTTTATTATTTTTATTTTTTTATTTTCTTTATTGCACTAACTAACTAACCCCTAGTGAGGATTCAACATCCGACACAAGCCCTATACCATTCTCATATGTATGCAGGATTCGGATTAAATTAAAGTATTGAAATAGTGTGATTCGTTTCAACGACCGAAAAACCTACTTTCAAATGGCACCGTTGCTGGGGGGGGTGAAGGAAGTGCATAAAGAAAGAAGAAAAATTTTCGGAAAAAAAAAAAAAACAGCAAGGGATTTGGGATCCCCTTCTTCTCTTTCTTTTCTACTTGGTTATTTTTATTTTTATTTTTTTAAGCCTCGGATGGCCGAGTGCAACTTGTAATAATTTAGGACTTTCTACATTTTATTTTTATTATTATTTTTAGATATGTGTTCAAGGGCTTAGCAACCCTTGCGCGAAAAAAAAAAGAAAAAAAAAAGTGTTAGGTTTAGATTTACATTATGTTTTTTTTTAGGTGATTAGTATTTTGGGAATTATTACTTTTGGAGACTTTTCAAATAAGAATTTTGTTAATTTTAGGCATTTTCCCATATCTTTTAGAGATTTAGCATATTTTTTTGGAAATTTATAATTTTCAAAAAATTTCTAAATCTTTATAGTGGAACAAGTCTATCTTTAACACAATTCCATTTTGGGAAGTTTGCCCTGATTTTACCAATTTAAATTGGAAGGTTTCCAAAACTTGAGGGAAAATTTAGAAATAGTAGTTCCCTACTTTAGGAAACTACTAAGTTTGAATTAAAACCCAAATTTGGAAATTAATTATTCTGCCTAATTAACTGAATGTTGTGTGCAACCCCTTAAAGGCAGCCACCTTCCAAAAATAATTCCCAATCACGTGACCTATATTTTATTGTGCACAAACTTGTGTGTAGAGAAGGAGTGTGAGTAGGGAGTACTAGCTCAGAGTGTACCCAAGCCCATTACCCCTCCCTAACTCACGGAGGCGACCCTGTGGCATAGCCCACGGGTAGGTACGTGTTCTGTACCTCGCTTGAAAGCGATCCCGGGTGTTGACTGAGCATCTAGGTGGTGATTGTTTATTTGCTTTTGTACAACTTTTTCGAATTGCGTGGATGGCCGAAAAATATATTAATTAAAAGAGCAAACCCAGCTCTACTTGAAACTGGTGGGATTTCATCACCCACCTCATCACTCCAGCTGAGTGAACCCGAAAGCAATTTAATAAAATGACCCAAGATTTAGAGCCAAATTTAGCTCGGTGTTCATAGGACCATCACAAAATCAGTGAATCCTTCATTTTTGAGTCGAATAAGACCACGAGTGCGGGTCCCTGTTTCCTAACATACCCACAGGTCCCTACTACTTTCGTATACTGAGCTCTTAAGTGGCCTCCTCAAAATCTTGTTGGTTAACTGTGCTTGCTGACTTAGGAACACAATCTAGCCCAAGTTATTCTTCGGGAATACACTTGTCAAACTACTTGACTGATCCGGCTAGTCTGGGACGTACTTAAGCTTGCCATTGTGCGACACGTCTGTCTAGGCTACGGATTCTCTTGTAGTTAACTCTTGTTAGTACTAGAAGGTTAGCTTGCGAGTGAAACCTTTGTGAGAACCCTAGAGTGCAAGTCAATCCGGCGGATTAAACAAGATAAAATCAGTGGTTCCGCTCACTGTCATAACCTGCTTGCCAACACAGATAAAAAGATAAAGCCCAGAAAACTGTTGATTGTTTAGCTTTAGCTTAGGGTTATCTTTGTGATCTTTGCGCATCATATAGATTCACTCAGGTTAGTGTCTCCTTTGGCAACTTTTTGCTAGGTCTTAGGCGTGTTTCTTCAAACATATGCCCAGTTGGGTTCGGCCCATCAACGTTTGATTCAATCTGAGAGTCATTCAAATCCAGGAATTAGCCTCAGCTCCTTCACCTTCCTCATCCTCTCCATGGCAGCAGAAATGCCTCTTATTGAGACTTATGCAAATTTCTATAGCCAAAGTTTCTATTGCCATGACTCCTATAACCCAAATTTCTATTGCCAAACTTATCATCCGGATACTTGGAATCATCATTCCAGTTTCTCTTGGGAGCAAGAGTCTGTTCCACAACAGCAACCATACCATAGCACATATCATTCCGGGTTTAACCAATCCGATATACAGTATGATGGATAGTACTCACAGTCGTTGTACCAGCAATTCACCCAAAATTCTTATTTTGATCAACAGAGCGCCCTCCCGATTCCTCAATCCTACAATGAGTATACATTGATGAGCTCTAATTGTGAATTGGTACCTGAGCTTCCCTTCTCTGCACCTCCACAATCTTCTCCTAAACTTGGTCTAGAAGACCTTCTCTCCCAGTTTATGACCAGGCAAGAACAAGCCCTTCAACGTCTAGAACAACGTCTGGATCAATTAGAAGCTGAGAGCGAGATAGGTAACTTCCCAAGCCAAACAATTCAAAATCTGATTGAACAGGAGATAGTTTCTGAAGTCGAATTACAGTCAAAGAACCAGAATTTTCAAGCAGAGATCCAAGCTGATACCGCCCTCTGTTCAAGTAAAACTATTGATATAGGAGTACCACCATCCTTGGTGCCCTCAAAAGCACCACCTTCTAACCTTAGATCAGAGAATCCCAATTTCACATCCAACTCTGATGCTTCTACGTCTGCACCCAAATCTGATATTTTTGTGCAGATACCTCAGGCTGAGGACAAGCCCATTTATCCGTTGAAACCACCTTTCCCAGAAAGGCTTGTCCATAATAATCGGGACCAAAATATTTTAGAGATCAAAGAAGTCTTGAAAAACTTACCAATCAATATCTCGTTCAAGCAGATTCCACACTATGCGAAGTTCCTCAAAGATTTATGCATAGTCAAGCTGTGTACACAAGCATCTAAGGATCCATTTCTAGTTGAAAAGGCCACTGTGTTCAAATTCAAGGATCCTGGAAGCCCTACCATTCAGTGCATCATAACAAACAATTTCATCTGTACGACTTTACTAGTCCTAGGAGCTAGTGTGCATCTTTTGAGATTCTCCGTCTATCAACCGTTAGGCTTAGAAGACATACAACCTACGGGGGTTATTCCAAAGCTGCTGGTTGGTGTTGGTTGAGATCGATCTTATCCATCCTCTCTGTGAAGACTGATGACCTACTTAGTCTCTCCGTGTTTCCAACTTGTTTGGGGGTGCATTTATGTACCCCCTTTGTGTCTGGCTGAAGACGTTAAACTTAGCGCTGTCGGAAAGGCAATTCCGAGATTCATGAGTCGCATGATTATCTTGCATATATTTTGGCACTATTTTTCAGGTTGTACGGGTCTCATTACTTTTGCAGATACCTACCAGTGTACAATTTCTGCCAAGCTGGTAATACCCTTCCTCAACTTTTGCATCTTGTAGTCCACAATCATATCTTTTTGTCTCGGTCTTAAGCACCGAGGACGGTGCTATCTTTTGTTTGGAGGTGGTATTTTCAAAAACTCATGTTTTCCCTTTGAAAAAAAAAAAAAAAAACAAAAAAAAATGTTTTATTTTGCTAACTCTTTGGAGTTTTAGAGACTGTGAAAGCTTCCGGCCTGTCCCGTAGGCCGCCTAGGAGGTAGAACTCTGGGTTTTGCGGATAGGATATATAGGTTTATTTTCTTTTTATTAAAAAAAAAGAAAAAAAAAAAGAGTTTTTCTAGTACTTTCAAAAATGTTTTCAAGTAACTTTATAATGATGAGACCAAAACTAACCGTTAGTCTACTTATTGAAAGGGATGTCATCTTTTGAAATACAAGTTAGCACTTAGTTCAGTACTACTTTGGATTGAGATGCTTAGAAAATTCAGACTCGGCACAAATTGCACAAAATCAACATCAGAGTCATCCAAAGTTTAGATTCTCTAGAGATCCTAGAAGAATATTTGTGGAGACCTAACCCAGTGAGCTTTTGAGCATTTCATCATTTCAGAGGGTTATACAAAGATTCCGAGTCACAAGTTGACTCACAATTTCTTCCAGCCTACACATATTCCTTTGAGAGATCTCATTAATTCTTGATTTGATCATTAAACTTGGAACGACATCAAACATTGGGTCATTACAAAAGAACTTTCTCTATATCCATTCGAGACATTAGACATGGTAGTGCAATCCTAGAAAATGATATAGGCCATGTTTGTAACCTGTCAGACTTTTTAGCTTACCTAACTTTTATATCTATAGAAAACCTTTTTGAGCCTTTAATGAAAACCTTTTCTTGTCAACTCATTAACCGAAAACCCAATCCAGATAGGAAATATGACTCGCGACCCTATTTCTGAGAAGGATAAAAGAGTAAGTGGTTTGGGTACACCATGAAAGATAGAAATCAAGAAGGGAAAGAAAAACCAAGTGGGTTCGAACTGAAAAAGAAAATATGGAAAGCTGAAAAACAATATTGAGAAATCTCAAAAAGATCAAAAAATGAAAGAAGGAAAAGAAAAAGGAACTAGTGTTACTCCCTCAGGAAATATTGTAAAAAATATTGAGATATCCTCTCGGAACTTTGAATCCCTGTGTCCCTTTTTTTTTACTAAACCAATCTCAAGCCTCAATACAACCTAGTAAAGTCCTACTTGATTCTGGGTTAGTACAATCATAGGATGTGGAGAATGGAGAAAGAGAAACTATAGAGTTTGATCTAACGTTCTCGAGTGACATGATATTCCTATCATGAGATCTTTTGATTTTATAATGCCCTCCCTTCTAGACAAAATATGTGGGAAATTTGCATGTTTCTATCAACATATCTCCTCACATATAACTTAAGAGAAAAGAAATAAAACCATTTCCGAATGATTCATTTCTGAGTGGTATACAAGTGAGAATTGAGGTCAAGACATACAATCTTAGAGGTGATCTGAAAATCTTTGTTGCTGGATAATGATGATGTTGAGCACACACACACGCTGAATCTAACTTTTCTTGTGCTGAGTGTCCATCTGTATTCTTGTTGAAACTTACTGACTGATTTCTAACTTGTAAATATTTTGTTACATCCTTGAAATAATTTGACAAACGGAGTTTTCTCTGAGTAATGAGAAACAGTGTGTAGCATGTGTCAAACCCTTTCAAGCTCCATTTTTTCGCACTAATTGCCAAGGACTGGCAATATGCTGATTGGGGGTTGTGATATTCGCTTAAAAGTGTTTGTTTTTCACGATTATCCTTTTAGCATTATCGCACTCTTTTTACGTAAAACTTGCATTTTTACAAACTTTTCAACGTAAGAGTTCCCTCCATTGCATAACACACACATTTTTGGTAAAAATGGTATATTTGCATTGTTTAAACACATATCTGAAAGTCTAGATATTGAGCCATTTCAATAAACTCTCATTACGTGTTTTAACTGTCTCAGGAACCCTAACTAGACGATTTTCAAGGACCGGAGGCCGTAGTTAAGCATCAAAGCCCATTACTGAAGACTAAAGAGCCAACAGGCTATACCAAGTAGATGCAGGCCAAGTATGGGCTAAGCCAAGAGATCACAATTACATAATGAGGCCTAGGGAGCTGAAGAGTCGATTTCCAAGAAAGAGGACTTGAGTAATAAAGATCACTATCCAAGACAAAGGAGAAAAGATTGCTTAGTTGGTGAAATCTATGGGAGTCTGTGTTAGAGACCAGAGTTTAAAATCCTCTGCCATCACTTTCTCTTCTTTTTCTCTTTTATTTCTCAAAACCCTAATCTCTCTCTCCTAATCCTATTCGTCCAACCATAATCATCTTAGCCTTCCATCCTTACTTTTCAAAACCCTAGTTAGCTCAAAAACCCTAATCCCATCTGTTTTTCCTAAACCTAGCCACCACCTTCTAGTAAATTTTAGCCACCCATATCACCAAACTCTAATCCTATCCACCCATCTCATTTTCTTTCAAAACCCTAATCCCCTTCCATTTCTTACTTTCTTTCATAATTTCTCTCCCATCCTAACAACTCACTTTTCAAAAGTGAAACCTTAATTTCTCTTTTTCTCTATGAAATCCTAGCCGTCCATCTCATCACACCCTCTTTCTCTCCAAACCCTAACTATGATTCTATATAACCTACACCATCTCTTCCTCTAAAAAATGGTTCCTTCCCCCCTAACTTCTCTTTTCATCTCTCTCTCATTTCTCAACCCATTTTCTCTTTCTCTCTCTCACCCCACTCTCTATCGTCTAACCTCTTCTCTCTCACCTACGGATCTTTGGTTCTCTCTCTATCTCTCGGTATATCTCCATCTTTGGTGACTCTTGCAAAGGAAGGAGAAAAAGAAAGAAAGTGAAGAAGAAAGCTCTCCATCTCACCATTTTTACAGCTTTACTTTCAAATGTTCTTGCAATTCCTTTGTCTTCAAGTGTTGTAAGTACTTTTTAATTTAATGAATCATTCTAAATAATTGTTAGTTTTTTTTTCTCATGTTTAATTATGTTTTGTGCTTGTTTCATAGATAGTGGTAGACCTTAATAATTTCTCAAACAAAAGTGTTCTTAAAAAAATCCCATTATTCCATCATTCTCACCACTCCACCATTTTAATCTTTTCTTTTTTTTATTTTTTTTATTTTTTTATTTTCTTTATTGCACTAACTAACTAACCCCGAGTAAGGATTCGACATCTGACACAAACCCTATACCATTCTCATATGTATGCAGGATTCGGATTAAATTAAAGTATTGAAATAGGGTGATTCGTTTCAACGACCAAAAAACCTACTTTCACGGTGCAAATAGAGGATGAGTTTTTAGCAGAAGGCAAAAGTGACTGCCGGTATAGCATCATCGGAAAATTTGCTACTACTCGAAATCTGAACGATAACGTGGCCACTCGGACCGCCATTAAAGCCTGGAAGACAAAGGTTGAAACCAAGGTACAAGACCTAAGCAATAATCAATTTTTGTTCAAATTTGCAGAGGAGAGGGACGTGTTGAAGGTTCTCTAATCCAACCTTGGAGTTTCGATGGCACCTACTGGTGATGCGAAGATGGATACCAGAAATGGGAGTGAAGGAAGTAGAACTCCAGATGGTGCCTTGTTGGATACAACTTCATGACCTTCCTCCGGTCCTACTCACTCAAAATATCATAAAGCGTATAGCTTCCGATTTGGGGGAAGTAGATGAAATCGACTTTCAACAAGGAGGTTCTCATCAAGTAAGTTTTATTCGGACATGGGTGATTATTGACTTCTCAAAACCACTTAAGATTTGGCTCCTGGTGATCAAGAAAAACTCCCAACAGGCAACTGTCGTGGAGCTCAAGTATGAACGTTTACCTATATTTTGCTACTATTGTGGTTTAGTAGGGCATGCTGAAAGACTATGCGAAGAAATCCCAAACTTAACTCGAGCAAAAAGAGAGGAGCGGAACCAAGGGATTAGCGAGTTTGGCCCATGGCAAAAGGCTGAACTAAAGGAAACCCAACCGGCGGCGGGTACAAAAGAGTTACAGAAGCAAATCTGACAACTCTTGTTGAATACAGCAAAGGGCGGGGAAGAAGCAAACATTCCTATGTGGTCCTGAACTCAGATAGGGCAACAAAAGGGTCAAGTCGGCAGCTCAAAGAACCTGGAAGTTTCGGAAGGTGAGTCCAGCAACGGCGGATGACTGAATGGAGGGGATGACACCCTGCAGACAACAGGGGAGGTGGCCAACAATCCTCAGAGTGACGTGCAGCGACGTGACCGCCTTACCAGTCAAATCCCTGACAGTCGGAGGTCGCCAGAACCACTACCAAAACGACAGTTGTCTTAGGTACGACCTCCCAATCATACCTTTAAATCTTATCCATCATTGATAGCCTCATCCTCATCTCCTCCCTTGCAAATCCCTCCAGTAGAAAATAAATTGTTCCCACCTGGCACCTATTTGTCCAAAACCCAAAACCTCGTCTGTGAGTCCCCTCATTCTCATCAACTACCCACTCCATCTGATGAGAGGGATCTTCCTATCCAAACAAGGAATGAAAGGCCAATCCAAATGTTGTTTCTTCCTTGTATGAACCCCATTCAACATTCGGACAATCCTGTACAACCCCACTGCCATCCATCCACTATACACCATCAAATAAATACCCAGCCCAGCAAACAAAAAGCCCAACCAGTAACCTCTCAGCCCACTAACCCACCTCTTTCAAGCCTAGCACCAAATACTAACTCTTCGTCCATCAAACCTGCTCACCCCAAATTATTTAAAAGCTCATCTTGTCTTTCTCCAAAACCCAGGCAAAACCAAAATAGCCCGTATACAAAAACAAAACATTACCCCACCCTTCACTGAGCCTACCCCACCTATCTGGAGTACTTAAAAATTGGGAGGAGGATCGGATATGGGTTTTGGTCCAGATAGAGCAGGTCGACAGGGTTGAGATTGTGGAGGAGCAACAAGTTGTTATCACAACTGCTGAAAGGGCGACTATCCAGGAATAGTTGCCCCACCCAGAATGAGTTTTCTGTGCTGCAATTGTCAGGGGATGTGTCGACCCCTGACAATTCGTCACCTGAGGAACATGGTTCTTCAGTATCGGCCCACTGTGGTGTTTGTGATGGAAACAAAAATGAAACGAGTAGCTCTTACTCGTGTGGCCAGAAGAATCTAGATGGATATTCTTACAACTGTAGATCCTGATGGCCTCTCTGGCGGTCTGGTGATGTTTGGAAAAGATGAAGATCAGATTCAGATCCTTTGCTTTAGTAAAAACGTTATTGAGATGCGTATCCCATCAAGCCAAGATAGGCCAGAATGGTTGCTGTCCTTAGTGTATGGTCCCCCGATTGTCGTAGAAAGGAGAAGACTGTAAACACCCCAATTTTACACCCCCTAGTCTCTTTGCACACCTTTAAAAACCCTTTAAAAAAACCCTCTTTCCACGTGCTTCAATTTTTCGAAAAGGCCCAAAGGTGAAAAATGACCAAAATGCCCCTAAGGTAAAAAATGACCAAAATACCCCTGGAAAAGTACAAAAAAGTTTCATTTTGTCCAAAATGATTTTACAAATTTTTTGATGAATTTTGGCTATTTTTAGGATTAAATTGGACTTAAAATGGTAGAAAATGACCAAACTGCCCCTAGAGTGTAAAATGACAAAAATGCCCCTGAAAAGTACTAAAAAATTCATGTTTTATCTAAAATATTATTCCGAATTTTATTAGTTCAATTTTGACTATTTTCGGGGTCAAAGCGGGCTCAAAACAGAAAATCGGCTTTTCGGCGAATCGGAGAGTGCCACATGGCACAAAAATGAAAATTTTAAACACTTAAATAGGGGCGCTACTTCAAACAGCGCCCCCTTATTTACAAAAATGTCCCTCTCCTTACACGGGTCAACCCCGTCGACATAAATTTTTAAAATATCCTAAATAGGGGCGCTACTTCATACAGCGCCCCCATTTTGGGTTTTCCGGAAGGTAAAATCTCGCCAAACTCTGCCTTTTTTTAGTTTTTAATTACTTTATTGTTTTTAAATACTTAGACTGCTTGCTTAGCCTACTCTGTCGAACCTCTGCTCGAACTTCAATTCAAACTTAGCCTACCCTGTCGAACTTTTGTCCGAACCTCGATTCAAACCTTAGTTCAAACCCTACTTATCTTAGCTGAACCTCTGTCCGAACCTCGGTTCAAAACCTGGTTCAAACCTTATCAACCCAGTCGAACCTCTACTTGAACTTCGGTTCAAATCTAACCTACCCTATCGAACCTTTGTTCGAACCTCGGTTCAAACCCAACTTATCTTAGCCGCACCTCTGTCCGAACCTTGGTTCACACCCTGGTTCAAATCCTACCCATCTAGGCAAACCGCTGTCCGAACCTTGTTTCAAACCCTGGTTCAAACCCTAACCCAACTAGATACTCCTTGACATGAGCTAAAACTGTCCAAATGTTCCCCGATAAGAGCATAAAAGGCCCAAGCGCTCCTGAATGGGAGCTCAAACCATTCAAAAACACCCTAACATCCAAAGACCAACCTCAGCTTATCAAATACCCACAATCCCAACAAATCAAATCAAACCATCAACTACCCTCTGGAACTACGTGTAGCTTGATTACACTAACAGTGGATACATAGGCAACCCTGATCGGGTTCAGCTCACCCAGGATATAGCTCCTGTCCTGTCCCTACTTATTTTAACATGTATATTACTGTTCATATAATACCTATCAGGCATATAGATGAAATGTAAGCTTCTTTTATGATTTTCCCCACTTTAATTCAAACTTAGGGAGTAGGTAACCATCTCTGGATGGGAGTTTAGGGGTTCCTAACACCTTCCCCTAACTCAAATGAATTCTTACCTTGAACTCTATTTTCAGACCAAAGCCTTATCTAACCTTTTCAGGGACCCTATTTTACCTCACAATCTAAATAGGTGACGACTTTCTCTTTTCTATATTTTTAGTACTGTCCCCCCTCAGATTCAATCCTGATCAGGAATGAGGTTAAAATCATGGGTCTACAGTAAGGTGACTCTGCTAGGGACTCTGGTTTCACAGACCAGTGTTCGAGCCAAAACCTAAGTCTGAACTGAATATGGGAAACCACATCAAAAACTTTTACTTTCATCTATATGCTGCTAATTTTGTACATATTCTTACTTTACTATCATTCATGGAATCTCAGATATTTGTTTGCCAACTTCACAACATGGCTAGGATTCTATTTTTTATTCATTGCTTTTTATTGATGCATATGCATTCATATTTATTGCATAATAGAATAAAAACCCTTCGCCTATCTAGTTGGATCCGGTAAGCTTACAATCGAGGGATAGTTATCCCCGATACTGGAGCCTAAAAATATGTGAAAAGTACTGGTTGTAGACCGAGGGATGGTTATCTCCGGTAAATGCGACTGGTCTTTCCCACTTGCACGAATCGTCCATTTTCAGGTATGTTCTATACCGGAGAGTCGCATATACGATCAAGTGTTCACCAACCTTTTAGACAAAATCTTGTGTACACCAGTATAAGCATATAGATTATAGGTCTTTGTTTGGGCATAAACCAAGAACACCCGTCAGGAGGGACTACCTTATCCCTATTCTGTTACTGGTTTAAGCCACTTTGCATCATTTGTTTAGGTATAGGGACAACCGTATCTCTATACCTAAACCTTTTTTGTAGCTTGTGTGAGCCTACATTGCTAGATAGGTCTAAACCTAATCCATTCTTTAGCTAGCTCAATCAAATGAGGTTTAAAAGCCTAGACTCTAAAGCGAATCATATGGAGAATCCATTGATTTATTTTGATCTTGACCGAATGAGCTTTGGTTCCCTACAATCCATATAAGTGAAATGGAACTCTGTCCACTCACCTCATTGGATCACACGTTGAGCTGACTCATCCCTTTTCGGAATATACTTGCTTAGTTCATTTGACTCAATTCAATTCATTCATTTCATTTATGTGTATCAACACTATTCAACATGCTAACAATTCAAATTTTGTGTATTTAGACATCCAACATTCTTTGTACATATTCATATTCATCGCCAAACAAGGGGCAACATCCCATGTCAAATGCCTTTTATTAGATCATGTGTCTGTATCATGATTACATCCAACTTGGCATCATTCATCTAGCATCTTGTCCAAATGGCGACAATCCTCATGTATATACATTTTATTATCATCTCAATTCATAGTAGACCTTGAGCGAGTGCCGAAAAAAAACAAAACAGCCAATTGAAGCATCTCCAGAGCTTGCCAAATGAAGAAGGTCAATAGCCATCATGCTAAAGCAAGATTGATCGAGACTAAGCCAAGTCTAGTCAGTCTAGCCTAGGTTTTCAAAATTGTCATTTTAACTTTGTCAAAAAAAAATACATTTCAAAACATTTTTTAGTGAAAATAGTACAATCATTTTTTACAAATCCAATACTTTTTTTCAAACATCAACTTTCTCAAACTTGCAAAAATAGGCCTGTGATGATGGTGATCTAGTGCTTCCAATGAGCTCTAGTGACCTGAGGCCACCAAAAACCAAAAACAAAAATAATAATAATAAATTATTTTCTTATCATGCTAACTTAATCTACTGGTTTACAAAAGGATTATTCAAACTGTGATTAAAATTTCAGAGTTCCCAAAGGTAGCATATATCAATGAGCCAGAAGAGGAATTTCCAAAAGAAACCCTTGACCCATAGAGCCAAGCGAGAAAGAAACAAAACTCAGCAATGACCCTAAGAATGCAAAAATTAGAACCTTGCTATGTTGGGGGCAGAGAGAAAATGAGTTATCTCATCAAGAAGATCCCACACAGTACATCAGGCCACTGTTAGAATTCAAAGTTACAAATCATTCATACTATTGAGCCATACAGAGCATCCACTACATACCGGGAAAACATCACCCTGGCAAATACATAGGACAGGGGGCAGTGCCATCCTTCAAACAAATACAACAAAGAAGACTGACTAGTTGTCATGGAAGCATCAGTAATTCATCACAGAGTAGGAGCAAGCTGAGTTCATCTTTTGAAGGCCCATAAGGTTGGAAATGGATTTTCTAGCGATATTTTACAACTCGACAGTATAGAGGATGAAGACCTCCCAGAGCCAGTCAATATGTATCAGATGAAGAGACCATTGTGCTTAAGATATTGTCAAGAAATTGCTTGTACTCTCAGTCGCTTTAGGAAATGAAAGGAGTTCATTTTTGGCACATCATTTTTTTCTTATTCATAACCGATCAAGCTTATACCAATAAGATCCGCTAGTTAGCCCTTCGAGCCTAATGTCCTTTCTTTCTTTAAATCATACACCGGGACACCCCCTACAAAATTTTTATCACTTGCTTGAACTACGACATGACTTGATCCTGAAAAGGGTACGTAGGCAACTTGAAAATCAGGTACAGTCAAAACAAAACAATCACCTTTCTTGAGCAAAATACAGCTTCTCAAAAAACAATACAAAAAGACAAAAGCCAAAAAAGCAAAAGTCAAAAGAAAAGAGCAAAAGAGAAAATCAAAAGAGACAAAAGAAAAAGAGAAAAGCTCAAAAGAATCGCTCAAGAAAGCTCCAAAGCAAATAGGGTGTCCCAAATCTTTGACCCCCTAGCCTACATTTTGTCCTATCCATAGCCCTCCTAGAACCCTCAGAGACTAAGAGTACTATTAGACTGACTGAAAAATATCAAAAGTTATACATCTCATCCGCAAGGCAATGACGGGAGAAGACAGATCAAATTATGAGAAAATCGCAGGCCCAGTGAAAACTAGAAATGGCACTGAGGCGCAAAAATAATGCGAGCCCAGCTCTGACATTGTTGTCAGGGGCGAAAAAGGGATCAAATTATTCAACTACATAGGTATGAGTGAAAATTGGAAACAGCCTCGTTGCGCAAAAATTATGCAACCCCCAGACTTGGTCATTCCAAGGGTAAAAAAGGAAAAAAAGTTGAACTAGGTTGGTAGCAGGATCTTGGCAGAAGTCAGCCTCAACCCCAATAGCATCACATTTGCAAGCGCTCCAAAAACATAACAACTCGAAGCCCTCAGCTCCAAGAGAGGTCTAATCTAGCATGTAACAAAGTCAAAACTAAGTTTGTATCTCTCTTAGCCATGGCTCAAAAGGTTGCAAATGCTTATTGCTATATTCTGTCTTCAAAGGGATAAAGGATCCACAATCTTAAGCCAGAGTAAACCTCTTTATGAATCAGTAGACGAAGAGAGCATCCCTACTTGTTTTCAAAAATCAAATTCAAAAACAAAATTTTCAAAAACAAGCTAATCTTTAAAAGTTTTAGAGTCCTAGTATGTCTCTTGGCTTAGTTAAAAATCTCATCTTCATCACTGGTGCAAAACAAACAAATCAATCAAAGCAAAAGTAGGCTTGAGCACATCTCCTTCACAACATGGCGATAAACATGCAAACAAAAGACTGGCAGTGGCTCAGGGACACACTTTCACTCCTCATGCCCCGTCATTCATTTCATTTGCTTGCTTATGGGTAAGCCACAAGGCTATCCTTATTCATTCATTAACACTTTTCTTGCTTATGGATAAGCCATGTAGCTCTCTCCATTTATACATATTTGTTTGCTTATAGGCAGTCGTGTGGCTTTCCCCATTCATTCACTTAAATACTTTGGGCAGTTGTGTGGCTATTCCCATTCTTACATACTTTGTTTATTCATGGGACGCCATGTGGTAATTCTCATTCATACATCATACTTGCTTATGGATTAGCCATATGACTATCCTCATCCTCATACATATATCACATTCATTTGAGTATTTTGCATTCATGCCTGGTGAAGACGGTTGCGTAACCAATACTCACTAACCTTACATTTTAGCTTTCTCATGGGTTAGCCGTGTGGCTTTCCCTATTCATACATTTTTCTTGTAAAATGAAATAACCACGTGCTTGTCTTCATTCATCATACACTCTGCTTGCTTACAAACTTTCTCGTGGACTAGCCGTGTGGCTATCTCCACTTATACATCTGCTTGCTTACTTGTGCGAAAGTGATCGTGCGATCCTTTCAAATCTGACTTTATTAATCTTGCTGGCATAGTATCGGGTGAGGCAACCATGTGGTTGTCAACACCATGGCATAGTGCCCGGTGAGGCAACCATGTGATTGTCTGCACCATGGCATAGTATCAGGTGAGGCAACCATGTGGTTGTCTGTACCATGACATAGTACCCGGTGAGGAAACCGTGTGGTTGTCTACACCATGACATAGTATCGGGTGAGGCAACCATGTGATTGTCTGCACCATGGCATAGTACCCGGTAAGGCAACTGGGTGGTTGTCTGCACCATGGCATAGTACCCGGTGAGGCAACCGTGTGGTTGTCTGTACCATGGCATCTTATCCAGTGAGGCAACCGTGTGGTTATCTGCACCATGACATAGTATTGGGTGAGATAACTGTATGATTGTCTATACCATGGCATAACACCCGGTGAGGCAACCGTGTGGTTGTCTGCACCATGGCATAGCACCCGGTGAGACAACCGTGTGGTTGTCTGCACCATGGCATAGTTCCCAGTGGGGCAACCGTGCGGTTATCAGCATTAATGACATCTTACCCATTTTTTTGAAGGAGTAACTGAATGGTTGTCTGATCGACCTTCAGTTGCGACCTCTCGTTAAGCTGGTTGTGTAACTAACCTTCACTCATTTACATCTTTCACCACATGTTCACATTTCACCGCACATCACTACATTACTTGCTCACTCTTAAAGGAGTAACTGACACGGTTGTTTAATCGACCATCAGTTGTGGCCTCTTGTGAAGCCAGTCTTGTACACTTCACTACACAATATTACTTGCTCACTCTTAAATGAGTAACTGAAACGGTTGCCTGATCGACCATTAGTTGCGGTCTCTTATGAAACCAGTCTTGCATACTTCACACATTACACTGTATTACTTGCAAACTCTTAAAGGAGTAACTGACACGGTTGCCTGATCGACCATCAGTTGTAGCCTCTTGTGTAGCCAGTTTTGCACTCTTCACACACTGCACTGTAATACTTGCTCACTCTTAAAGGAGTAACTGACACGGTTATCTGATCGACCATCAGTTGTGGCCTCTTGCGAAGCCGATCTTACACTCTTCACACACTGCACTGCAATACTTGCTCACTCTTAAAGGAGTAACTGACACGGTTGTCTGATCGACCATCAGTTGCGGCCTCTTGTGAAGTTAGTCTTGCATACTTCACCGCACTGCATTACTTGCTCACTCTTCAAGGAGTAACGGAAACGGTTGTCTGATCAACCATCAGTTGCGGCCTCTTGTAAAGCCAGTTTTGTAACAATCATCATTCATTTGCATCTCACCCGATTGCATCATGTATCCCGCTATCGGTCGTGTGATCGATTAGTAAGCAGCTTTATACACCATAACCCTCTCCATCCCCAGCAAGTGCCAACTTGGCAGGAGCGCACCCTTCCTCTGTCACCCTTCAAGCATCCAGTCCATGGTAAGCAGTCTAAGTAGAATTTATCTTTTCTTTAGCTTTAAAGTTTTTCTTTACACACGCGTGCAAAATTGAAGCGTTATCAGCCTTTGTCATTCACGTGCCCACACCCTCCGACAAAGCGAGGCAGCTATAAACACCCCAATTTTACACCCCCTAGTCTGTTTGCACACCTTTAAAAACCCTTTAAAAAAACTTTCTTTTAAACCCCTCTTTCCACGTGCTTCAATTTTTAGAAACTACTCAAAGGTGAAAAATAACCAAAATGCCCTTAGGGTGAAAATGACCAAAATACCCCTGAAATAGTACCAAAAAGTTTTCATTTTGTCCAAAATGATTTTACAAATTTTTTGATGAATTTTGGCTATTGTTAGGATTAAATTAGACTTAAAATGATAGAAAATGACCAAAATACCCCTGGAGTATAAAATGACAAAAAATGCCCCTAAAAGTACTGGAAAATTCATGTTTCATCTAAAATATTATTCTGGATTTTATTAGTTCAATTTTGACTATTTTCAAGGTCAAAACGGGCTCAAAATAGAAAATCGGCTTTTCAACGAATCAGAGAGTGCCATGTGGCACAAAAATGAATTTTTTAAACCCCTAAATAGGGGCACTACTTCAAACAGCACCCCCTTATTTACAAAAATTCCCCTCTCCTTAGAAGGGTCAACCCCGTCGACATAGTTTTTTAAAATATCCTAAATAGGGGCCCTACTTCGAACAACGCCCCCATTAAATTACAATTTTGCCCCTATTTTGTTGCCCTACTGTTCATTGCCACCTACTGTTTCGAAAATATTCAAATAGAGGCACTACTTCAAATAGCGCCCCCTATAAATACCCCACCCCTTCTCCTTCAGTTTCATTCACTCCCAAACTTTTTCTCTCTCTCTTCTCTTTAGAAAACCCCTTCTAGCATTTGGCGATCCTGGGAATTTGATTTCGAAGAATCATTCTCGGGAGCACTTATTTCAGATACCCTTTTCGGTTTTTCGGAAGGTAAAATCTTGTCAAATTCTGTCTTTTTTAGTTTTTAATTACTTTATTGTTTTTAAATACTTAGACTGCTTGCTTAACCTACCCTATCGAACCTCTACCCGAACTTCGGTTCAAACTTAGCCTACCCTGTCGAACTTCTGTCCAAACCTCGGTTCAAACCCTGCTTCAAACCTTACTTACCTTAGCCGAACCTCTGTCCGAACCTCTGTTCAAACCCTAGTTCAAACCTTATCAACCAAGTCGAACCTCTGCCCGAACTTCGGTTCAAATCTAACCTACCCTACCGAACCTCTGTTCGAACCTCGGTTCAAACCTTGGTTCAAACCCAACTTATCTTAGCCGGACTTCTGTTCGAACCTCGGTTCACAACCTGGTTCAAATCCTACCCACCTAGGTGAACCTCTGTCCGAACCTTGTTTAAAACCCTGGTTCAATCCCTAACCCAACTAGATGCTCCTTGACATGAGCTAAAACTGTCCAGATGCTCCTTGATTGAGCTAAAACTGTCCAAATGTTCCCCGGTAAGAGCATAAAAGGCTCAAGCGCTCCTGGATAGGAGCCCAAACCATTCAAAAACACCCTAACATCCAAAGACCAACCTCAGCTTATCAAATACCCACAATCCCAACAAATCAAATCAAACCATCAACTACCCTCTGAAACTACGTGTAGCTTGATTCCATTAACAGTGGATATGTAGGCAACCCTGATCGGGTTCAGCTCACCTAGGATAGAACTCCTATCCTATTACTACTTATTTTAACATATATATTACTGTTCATATAATACCTATCAGGCATATAGATGAAATGCAACCTTCTTTTATGGTTTCCCCCAATTTAATTCAGACTTAAGGAGTAGGTAACCATCTCCGGATGGGAGTTTAGGGGTGCTTAACACCTTCTCCTAACTCAATTGAATTCTTACCTTGAACTCTATTTCAGACCAAAGCCTTATCATACCTTTTCAGGGACCCTATTTTCTCTCACAATCTAGATAGGTGGCGACTCTCTCTTTCTGCATTTTTAGCACTTTTACCCCTTGAGTTCAATCCTGATCAGGAGTGGGGTTCTACAAAGACAGTGGGAGACATTGGGTGAAGTGGGAGAAACCAGATTCAGCCCTTGGGTATGTGCGGGCGATTTCAATGATATATTGGATCATAGCGAAAAATCAGGTGGTCGAATCAGAGATGAGTTTCAGCTCAAACCTTTTGTGGACATGGTGTCCAAAGCTTCATTGATGGACCTGGGCTTCCAGGGGCCAAACTTCACTTCGACAAATAGACGTGAAGGCAGGAACCTTATTCAATGTCATCTTGATTGTTTTCTGGCAAACTCAGATTGGAGACTTCTATATCCAGATGCCAGAGTTCTTCACTTGGAGGCAGTAGGCTCTGACCATCACCCTATCTTCCTTCTCTTGGAAAACAAGCAAATCTGCAATCGGCCTTTTCGATTTGAAGCTATGTGGACGTGACATGCAGGCTGTAAAGAAGTAATAGCTTCTATTTGGGCAAAATGACCCCGAGGTTCTCCCATGTTTAGCCTTTGCAGTAAGATTGCTCATTGCCGCTTCGCTCTCCGAAAGTTGAATAGGATGACGTTTGGCTATCTTCTCAGCAAAATAAGAGAACAAAAGCTTCAACTCCAAAACATCTAAGCCTCTGCAAACCGTGGGTCCAACTATGGCCACGAACGACACCTTCAACAACTTCAAGCTTCCTATCACCAAGAGGAGATGTTGTGGAGTCAAAAATCCAGAACTCAATGGTTGAATTGTGGGGATCGCAATACCAAGTTTTTTCATTTAACCACCATCCAAAGACGTAGTAAAAATGCAATTTTGAGTATAAAACGTCCAGATGATTCATGGATTCGGGATCCTGATGAAATTGACCAGATGATTATGGATCATTTCACCTCCCTATTCAGCTCTACTCATCCGATTATTGAGGAACCAGCCCTAGAAGCCATTCAATCCCGAATATCAGAGGAGGCAAATAGAAGTTTAGTTCGAGAGTTTATAGAGGAGGAAGTTACACATGCTTGTTTCCAGATCAGTCCAACAAAAGCTCCGGGGCTTGACTAAATGCCAGCCCTTTTCTACCACCATAAATGGAATACAGTGGGAACTCTCCTTAGTCAAGCCATGCTCAACTTTCTCAATGGAGGCCATCTTCTTCCCCAGAGGTATCACACTTTTACCACGCTCATCGCAAAGGTAAGTGCTCCAGTAACACCTGATCAATTCAGACCTATTAGTCTCTGCAATGTGTGCTACAAAGTGGCGGAAAAAGTGTTGGCCAGCCGGTTTAAAATGGTCCTAGACCCGCTAATCCATAATGCCCAATCGGCCTTTATTCTAGGAAGAAGAATCACAGATAATGTGTTACTAGCTCATGAGATCTTTCACTACCTCAATCGCCATAATAAGGGATCCCGCTTCTACATGACAGCAAAGTTAGATACGTCTAAGGCTTATGATCGCCTTGAATGGGCTTTCATCAAAGCTATCATGCAAAAAATGAGATTCTTCTCCAGATGGATTCAGCTCATTATGGAATGTATCTCCACCGTCTCTTACCAAATTCTCATAAATGGTGAACCAAAGGGTTGGTTCCGTCCAGACCGAGGCCTTAGGCAAGGAGATCCACTGTCTCCTTACCTTTTCATCTTATGTTCCCTAGCTTTTTCAACCATGATAGAGGCCACGGAGCAAAATAAAAAAATTTCAGGTATTCACCTGGCCAGACACTCCTCTATCCTTACTCATCTTCTCTTCGCAGATGACATTCTTATTTTCCTAAAAGTGCAACACTCAGAAGCTACAACTTTAAACGAGCTCCTACATCAATATAGTGCTATTTCCGGCCAAGTCATCAATTATTCATAGTCTAGCCTTACCTTTAGCCGGAATACTCCTTGGCTCTTCAGAAGTCAGTTGGGGGAGTTTATGCAGATGAGGTGCTCCACTTCTAAAGATCTATATCTTGGTCTCCCTTCCTCTATGGGACGTAATAAATCATCACTTTTTGCGGATCTAAAGAAAAGAACCCAAAACAGAATGACAGGTTGGAAGAAGAAGACCTTAACCCAAGCAGGACGCGGAATCCTTATCAAATCAGTGGCCCAAGCCATCCCCAGCTACGCCATGAGCTGTTTTCTCCTTCCCGCAAAGGTTCTAAAAGACCTAAACTCCTCGGCAACAGATTTTTGGTGGGGACAACTCCAAAACGAAAACAAGATTCATTGGACCAGCTGGATAAAGCTGTGCAGTTCAAAAGATCAAGGGGGAATGGGCTTTCAGGAATTGAATCTATTCAACAAGGCTCTAACAAGGATGGAGCAGCCTAAAAAACCCTACCTCCCTCCTTGCGCAAGTCCTTCAGGGCTATATTTTCCCAATAATTCTTTTCTAAAGGCTCAAATGGGCTACCGAGCTTCGTAAGGCTGGCGGAGCATTCTAGCAAGAAGGGAGGTGCTTATTAAAGGCCTTCGATGGCAGTTAGGCAATGGCCAATCCATTCAATTGTGGTTTGACCACTGGATTCCCGAACTTCCAAATTTCAAACTCTTCTCCCCATGTAGAGCAGGTGAAGAGCTATCTCTAGTGGATTCCCTGTTAGATATTCCAAATGGCTCCTGGAACATGCCAGCCCTCCAAGATAGATTTTCGGAAATTGAGATTCAAGCCATCCTCAAAATTTCAGTCAGCACCCGCGGTGTGCCAGACAAAACAGATCTGGCATTATCATAAATCAGGCAACTTCATAGTAAAATCAGCTTATCATATGCTCAGATTGAGTCAGGATATCCATCCCAATCAATGTCCCTCAGCTCCTGTAGTCTCTAGCAAAGCTTGGAGGAGCTTATGGCAGATCCTAGTCCCTCCCAAATTCCTTCTTCTGATTTGGAGAGCTGTTTCAAATACACTAGCGGTGACTGAAAATCTCCAAAAGAAATGAATCCCAGTTGATTCCCTTTGTCCCCTTTGCAGACCAGAAGTCGAAACGGTAACTCATTTGTTCCTCCTTTGCCCTTTTGCAAGAGCTACATGGTTGGGCTTATCACTCCATTGGCAGGGAGATTCTAGCATCATGGGTGAGTTTGGCAGATGGTGGACACACTGGTCCTTACAATTTATGTTCAAATCAGATAACTACCAGTTGGGTGTGGTCATAGCATCAGTAATATCGGCCATTTGGTTTGCACGCAATGAAAAGGTTTTTACTAATAACGTGGTTAGTCCCCAAAGCACTGTGGACTGGATAAGGAGAATGGTGATGAAGTCAATCACAGTATTTCCCAAAGGCACAGTATGGAGATCCCGCACTTAGCCCATCAACTCCCAAATCTTTCTGCCAGATGGAGGACACCGGAGTGGGGTTTTCTGAAAATCAACTGTGATGGTGCTTTTAACGAATAAGATGGCGCAGCGGGTATTGGTATAGTAATGAGAAACCACCAGGCCACGGTTTTAGCTAGAGTTTCTCAGCCTCTCCATGCTAGTTCAGCTCTCATGGCAGAAGCATATGCCGTTAAAGCAAGTCTGGATCTGGCCATTAGCAGGGATTGGTCCCTCTTTACTCTTGAATGCGACTCAAAGGTTTTGGTAAATGCATTAAACGATGGTTCCTCAGCATCAGTGTCTGAGATCCGTCCAATTTTCGAGGATATATCCTCTCTCTTACACCTACACCCTATGGTGAGAGTAGTGTTCATTCGTCGACAAGCGAACATGGCAGCTCACAGTCAAGCAAAATTTGCGGTCCAAAGACTCCATTCGGAAAGGTCTCTGGAGTATTCAGCTCGATCTTTGGGTACTCACCAGGATATTCCATTTAACCCTGGAATTTTGAGGATTCCCAGGGTGTAGGGCAGCGGTTTTTTGGGGCCAGTTTTTTCAAAAAAAAATTCTCTCTTGTTTCTGTTTCCAGAGAAGGAATTAATGCCAAAAAAAAAAAGTCCAATGTTCCCTAAAGAGGAGTTAGAATAGAGGTGTGGGCTAAGTAAATCAATGGACAGTCTTGGTCCTTATTCATGTTATTTTTAATCAGATTAATTTAGAATATATGCTATGTTTTTAATTTTTTGAACTTGATTTAAGCATATGAAATCATAATATGTTAAATGTTTTCGATTGATCTATTGATTAGCTAGAAAATTTTGAATTTTTTACCATTCCACTTATTTTTATTTTTTAAACAAATATAACTAAAACTACTATTACAAAAATTACTTTTATTGTAAAATGCTAATTGGTGTTCCATATTAGGTGTAACCTTAGTACGTTATGTATGTAAACCAAAAAATAGTTTTGACTTACGTGTTTTAAAAAGTACCGTGTTTCCCGTGTGTAAACCAAACATCATTTTGTTTTCACTTCTAGAGACTTATATTCTCAAGGAAGTTTATCCAAACAAAGCTTATAAATAATACTATTTTCATCATTGAGGTGTGAAATGGGTCCAAATTATTCCTGAAAGAGGATATGAACAAGCCACCGAAAAGAAATATTTAGGACGAGAGATTTTTATAACTTCCTTCTTCATAAACAGTATGCGGATTTGGTGAGGAACCTGAGATGGAGGAAGATTTAGCAGACAAAGGTTCCTCCTAAGCTTCAAGTTTTTGCATGGCATGCATTTCTTGATAAAATATCAACCATAGATCATCTTAGAAACATAGGATTCCGTCTCCCTAACAAGTGCTACATGTGACAGGGCGGACGAAAGAGTACATCACCATCTTCGCTACATGGTTTGGAGTATATTAGAGCTATTTCCTTCACTCTTCTGGGTCTGCAATGCAATGCACAAGAATGTTGCGATGTGTTTCTCAATTGGGTAGTAGTATTCTTCAATGATAGGGGTATATTGCCATACATTATTTATTGGGGTTTATGGAGGAACGTGAATAGGAGTCTCGATGGTGTTGAATTATCAATTCCCAAACTATGTTCTTTGATAGGTTGGGATATTCGAAATTGGGTGCTTTTAAGGAATTTGGAGACATTAACACTTTCAATTTCTTGTAGATGGAAACATTCTTCATTCTTAATAATTAAATTTCTCGTTATTCATCAAAAAAAAATCTCATAAGCTTTTTTTTTGAAAAAAAATTTGTCTCCTTGATTAAAAATTGATGAGTCTAATTTTCCTTTACATATTAAATTTTATTAGAATTGGCCATACAGTCACATCACCCAAAACGTTGTACCCCCAATAAAATGGGTCTTGACTCAATCCTAGGACCTTCCTCTTTGAGAGGCAGATCAAGCCATCTGATATGAGGGTGTGCCTTTTTCTATCCATTAGTTAAATGTCAAAATTGGCGATTGCAATTGCAAGCAATACTTGCCAATCTTGTATATTTGATTCGTATGATACCATTATGAGGGTATTTCATGAAATGAACTTAACAATTTACCTCATATTTCCATGCCAAAATACCCCAAACTTCTTTTTATTCTTCTACTTTCTATTAAACACCTTTAATTTTAGTCGTCAAGAAGTCCTAATATGTATGTACCTTTGGGTTCTTATGCTTTCTTCTTAGATACCCATTTCAAGTTCTTCTAAATCAGCTCTCAGGAAGAGTCATCAATTGACGATCAAATCACACCCTAATATACAACTAGAACAAGGGCTCCAACAATTACCTGGGTTGGAAGATCGTGTGCATTTTTTATAGACTCAAACACTTCTCAGTTCAATTTAATTTTTTTTGTCTTCTGATTTTTTTTAAAAAAAATTTATAGGAAAAAAGTGCAAATTTCTATTCTTCTCACAAAAACAATTTTCTTTTAAATCTTCTAACTGAGTGTATAATGGATAATACTGATATGTGAATAGGAAATGACAAATTAATGCTTGCATGGACTAATTAATTGGATCACGTACTCGATTAAAGGATACTGGATTTAGGAGGTGCCTAGTAGTTAATTTGAACATAATATAAATAGACTTTGAAGAATAAATGAATTGTTTTGTTGTTGCTTGATTGAAATGAACATCAAAATATCCAAAATAAGCTAACTTGTCAAGAACAACAGAGTTTTAAAAAGAAGACATGATTGGTGTAATGTAATCCAACTACGGAAGAGAAAGGAAAAAATGATAAACAAGTAGAAACTGTAAATCTTTATTAATCTCTTAAACATAATAAAGATTAAAGATCTATCATCACATATACATGAAAGTTTTCATTGGTTAAAAGTCATAACGCCAATCCGAATGCGCAGAGTGAAATAGTTTGAATGCAACCGATGCACAAGATTTTCAACCCTCTCCTCTTTATGATTCCTCACCACAGAATAGGTGTGTGTATTTTGTATGGGAAAATTAGAATGAGGGTTGGGATCTTGCTCCCTTTATTTATAGACATTGAAGGAATCATTCCCATTAAGAAATCTTCAATATTACAGTTCTCTTAAATATAACCATGCCTTAATTAGAGAAGTGTATTATCTTCTTGCTAATTACATCACCTAGCAAAAGATAGTAGTATTATAATTAGAACCTACCATAACCGGGTAAAGGGATTGGCCATAGTGCATGGCCACACTAAAGGGGAATATTCTAACAGTCTCCCACTTAGCCACACTATGTCATATAATCCCGATATCCCGATGTTAGCTAACTTTGATATGGAAATTCCTTTATCTAATTATAATATTTACCTTTAAACAACAAGTCCGGTCCAGTGAGACTACCAACAAGGAATCAATGAAATCATTGCATCATCTCATCGACACAAAACGCTCATTGGTTACAATATTAGCATCCCCACAGACATGGATATCCAACTAGCATAATATTTAGAATAGACTACAAGTTTGCAACCGAATGGTAACACCATGCAAACATTATCTATTTTAGGTCCTACTTTATTGTCGCTTACCGATATTTTGCTTCTTAAACATTCATTTAAGCACAATAAATAATGGAGCTGCAAATAAAATCAACTTTATTATAGAATCAAAACATAATGTAATCACTCTAACATCTACTGTTCAAGGCTATCAAAATTATTCACCAATCTCATGCGCGCAACATGCTCTTCAAAGAGCTTGGGTGGCAAGCCTTTGGTCATAGGGTCCGCCAACATGAGTATAGTACTAATGTGCTCAACTGATATGCTTTGATCCTGAATTTGCTCTCTTACAACAAGAAACTTGATGTCTATATGTTTGGAACATCTTCCAATCTTGTTGTTCTTTGAGAAAAATACTACAGCGGAATTATCAAACTTTATTCTTAGTGGCTTAGAAATGCTGTCAACAACACAAAGCCCTAAGAAAAAACTTCTTAGCCATGTCGCATGACATGTCATCTCATAACATGATGTGGACTTTCTACTGTCTTGACATCCAGCAAAGTCGGAATCAGAATAACCAATTACCTCAAGGCTATCTGTCCTTTTGTATGTGAGCATGTACTCTTTTGTCCCTTGCAAATAGCAAAAAACCTTCTTGACTGCTTTTCAATGGTCTAAGCCTGGATTGCTTTGGTACCTACCAAGCATGCCAACTATATACGTTATATCTGGTCAAGTATAGACTTGTGCATACATAAGACTCCCAACTGCAGATGCATAGGGAATTGTCTCCAATTATCTCTTTTCCAGATCGTTCATGGGACCCTGAAGCAAACTGAATTTATCAACCTTCACCACAGGGGCAATACTAGTAGAGCAATTATGCATGTTAAATCTTTTGAGAACGTTATCAATATAGGCTTTCTGAGATAATCTCAATAGACCACGAGGTCTGTTTTGGTGAATCTCAATTCCTATCACATAGGATGTTTCACCTAGATCTTTCATGTCAAAATTCTTTGACATAAATTGTTTTGTCTAGATAACATGTCTAAGCTGCTGCTAGCAAGTAGTATATCATCAACATACAATACAAGAATGATGAATTTGCTCCCACTGACATTAAGGTATATGCATTGATCCATAATATTTTCTTTAAAACCAAAGTTTAAAAGGATTTCATGAAACTGAAGGTATCATTGTCGAGATGCCTGCTTCAACCCATATATAGACTTTTTCAGTTTACAAACTAAATGTCTCTTGCTGTTAACTTGAAAACCTTCGGGTTGTGTCATAAAGACATCTTCATGCAAGTCACCATTTAGAAAAGCAGTCTTTATGCTTATTTGGTGTAACTCTAAGTCAAAATGAGTCACTAAAGTCATGACTATTCTAAAAGAATCCTTTTTAGAAACAAGAGAAAAAGTTTCTTTATAGTCTATTCCGTCTCTTTGAGTGAAACATTTTGCGACCAATCTGGCCTTGAATCTTTCTACATTACCATTGGAGTCCTGCTTGGTTTTAAATACCCATTTGCAACCTATAGGATTGACTCCTTTAGCTAACTCGCAAAGATCCCAAACCGAGTTGTTTTTCATTGATTCCAACTCATCATTCATGACATCAAGCCATTGAGTTGAATTTTAGCTTATTATGGCTTGATCAAAAGAAACAGGATCTATTTCCTTCCAATGTCATAATCACTCTCATTTATGTAGACAACATAGTCATTAGAGATGACTGACCTCGTAACCCTTTGTGATCTATGCAAGGGTAGATCTTCAATAGGTTCTACAATGTGAGGTGTTTCCTCAAGTATAGCTTCGGGTGCACCAACATCCTCTTCAAGAGGTAGTGTTGGAATTACTCTCTCTTGAATTATCGGTATAGAAACTATAACCCGATTTTCCTCAAAAGTGAAATTCCTAGGCTCAACACTCCCACTGTGGTCACCATCCTCAAAGAATTTGACATATCTTGTCTCGAAAATTCTGGTATTATAGGTGGGATAATAAATTCTATATCCTTTTGACCTTTCGAGATATCCACTGAAATGACAAGTTATGGTTTTAGGATCAAATTTCCTTATATGTGGGTCATACACCTTTGTTTCAGCTAAACAGCCCCATACGCGCAAATATCCCAAGGTCGGTTTTCTTCCTACCCATAACTCATACGGAGTTTTAGGAACTGCCTTACTAGGAACCTGATTTAGAATATGCACAACTGTTTTTAAGGCTTCTCCCCACAAGTGTTGAAATTATTAAAATTGAGCATTTTGAGAATATCATCTTTAACTAATCGTTTCATCATTTCCTTGGATATATGGTCCAAACGTTTATGCTATAGAATGGAGGAATTCTCATCCGTTCGATTTCGTTTAGTACTAACATTATTTATTTTACCACCACTCACATGCATAGAAAGTAAAGAATGGACATACAATGAATCAAGATTCAATTTATAAAGATTGCCCTCTAAGGCACCCGAACCAACAATATGAGAATTATGTAATAAAGAAAAATTTCTATTTCCAAATTTTAATTCAAAACATGATGAATCCAATTTAGGAACAAAAATAAGGTTTCTAGTCATACTAGGAACATAAACAATATTGACAAAATCCAAAATGAAACCAATATCTAAAATAAGATGAAGAGTCCCAATGGTCTCAATGCCTACCTCTATTCCATTCCCAAGTTTAATGGTCCGTTCGCCTTTACTTAACTTCCGGCTGGATTGAAATCCCTGCATTGAGTTAGAGATGTGAATAGTTGCACCAGTATCTATCCACCAAGTGTTTCGTAGAGCATCAACAAGAAAAGACTCATAACAAACAAAGACAAGGGAGTTACCTTTCTTCACGAGCCAATCCTTGTATTTATGACATTCTTTCTTTATGTGTCTGTAGAGCCCCAGACTTTTCCATGCTTAATACATGACACTTTCGTTGTCATCTTGCCTTTTTAGAGGTATGATTAATAAATGAGGAAGAATTTGGAAATTTTGAAATGTCAGAATTGTTCCTCTTCGAAGTACGAACACAACGCAAGTTGAATCGTCAAAATCGGACGAACGAGTCAAAAGATATGGCCAAAACAGTCTGTACCTGTAGGAAAACGTATACTGTGTGCATCCGTTGTACAACTCACCACGGGCACGTTGTACAACTCACCACGGGCACGTTGTACAACTCACCACGGGCACTATTCACAGCACAACGAGTTGGCACTATTCACAGCACAACGAGTTGGCACTATTCACAGCACAACGAGTTGGCACTATTCATAGTACAACGAGTTGGCACTATTCACAGCACAACGAGTTGGCACTATTCACAGCACAACGAGTTGGCACTATTCACAGCACAACGAGTTGGCACTATTCACAGTACAACGAGTTGGCACTATTCACAGCACAACGAGTTGGCACTATTCACAGCACTATTCACAGAAATCCCAATAAGGGTATTTCGGTCTTTTGGTCAGTTCACTCTTACCTTAAGAGTTTAATCTGAGCCTTTAGGGCATCATTCGACACTTAGAGAGTTTGAGAGAATAGAAGAAAGAGGAGAAGGCGATTCCAACCTAGGGTTTCCATTTGGGAGAGAAATCAAAGGGTTTGAAACCCTAGATCAACCTCCAGCCCGTTTTTCTTCAAGATCAAGGCACAAACTCGTGAGGAGCATCTCCTCAAACTAGGGCAGCAGCTACACAGTCGTTTTGGAAAGGGGTTTCTTCCTCATTTCTTCAAAGTCGGTGCTTCTTACTACCCTCCTAGTTATAGTTCCTCTTTCCCCTTCTTTTCTCTTCATTTTCTTTCATTTACACATGTGCTATGAGATGGATAAATGGTAAATGGTGAATGGTGAATGGTGAATGGTGAATGGTGAATGGTGAATGGAGATGGAATGGGCGATTGGATGCCAATGGTTGTGTGTGATGAACAAATAGGGAAGGGCATTGTTCCAATAATGAATGTACATGTATGATTTGAGTAAAACCCATCTAGAAAAGCATGTTGTAGGGTAAATCCATAATGAACACACCATGTTTGATGAAATGCCAAGGTGAACACAGTGAGCTGAAAATCTGGAAATGCATGCCTAATAAATTATGAATATTGCTAGGGACTATGATAGTGTGTTTCCTGTTTTCCCATAATGCTATGAATACTACATTACTCAATCTTTGATGCTATATGTGTTGTGAAATTACCCAAATGTCATCTTTAAATTTGAATGCAAGTATGTACACGGTTTCCACGAGCACGGCATGCATGGCATGATTTATCGAGGTTTTCAAGAACATGGTTAGAGGTGGGACATATCCTACGATATGTTTTACCTCGCTTTTCACAAGAAGACAAGAACCAACATTCCACGAGGGGTCTCCCCTCACTCACAAGTGCATATCATGAAGAAGGGTCTCCCTTCCCTCGCAAGTACATACATATCATAAAGAAGGGTCTCCCTTCCCTCGCAAGTGCATTGCATAAAGAAGGGTCTCCCTTCCCTCTCAAGGCATCTCACAAGGACACCTCACAAGGATATCTCACAAGTTACATGATCACAAGCAAGCACGCATGACATGCATGACATGACACGACATACAAGAATCAAGCAAGATAGACATGACAAGCTTTCAAGTACAAAAAGATATTTCAAGTCAAGTCAAGCACACGATGTTTCAAGAGGATTTATCGGTTTTCTACGAATTACAAGCATGATTATAAACTGCTTTACTTCCTTGTATGATGTGAATTGTTTCCGTTTGACATATATGAATTGCTCCTGATTATGTATTGCTATTTCTACGCTATAATTGTTGGTTAGTATTTAGTACCCGCTGAGTATTCCATGCTCAGCCGTACTTCTTTTGTCGGCAGGTTCTGAGGGAGCTGCTGCCCCATTTGATGTTTGTGCTCCTGGTCCATGGGTGGAAGAGGAGTACGCCGAGGAGCCTTTGGAGGAACCTCCCGTAGAGGGTTATCAGTAGGTGGTGATTAGATTCTGAGTGGATTAGCTGTGGGTGAGATGAGAGTTAGATTTATGTATTTTGGCGGGCATGTCCACTCTTTCGTATGGATTACTTTTTGTATAAACTTGGATTTGTGTATGTATATACATAGAGGTTTGGTAGTCTTCCGCTGTGCTATGTTAGAGTATGTTTCCACTGTTTATATCCTCTATTGTATATGCTCTGTGGGTTTTGCAGGTTAGTTGTCAAGTAAGTCATGATTAGTCGTCCAAAGTTCACTCTAACTCCTAGGGTGGGTTTTGGGTCGCGACAGTGTCCTTTCCTTTTATAGAAATGACACTTAATGCCATAACCAACTTCACTAGATTCTCCTTGTTTGGCCGTCAAATTGGAAGCTTTTACATTCTTCCCTTTATAGGATCCATTATTTTCTTATCGCTTGAGTAGGGAGCACTATCAAACCTTTCAGTCCTAAACATTTCTTCTTCTTGAATACACATGACAATCAACTTGTTCAACTTCCACTTCTCTTTCTGTATATTGTAACTTATCTTGAATGGATTGAATTGAGTAGGAAGAGAAGTCATAATGAAGTGAACGAGGTAACCTTTAGAGATTTCCATGTCCATTCCCTTTTAATTGAGTAGTCATGCCACTCATTTTCATAATGTGCTCATGTACACTACTATTTCTATCATATTTCATAGTTCTCATTTTCCCAATAAGACTACTGGCAAGTGCCTTGGAAGTACCCTGGAATTGTTCTTAGATTATTGTCATATACTTCTTTGCATTATCTGAGTTAGGAATAACACCTTGGATTACATCAGCAATAGAGCTCTTAATGATCATTAGACTCATACGATTTGACCTTTCCCATTTTTTTAGTTCAGTATGGTTCACTTCCAAGTCCTCGACAGAGGATTCGGCAGTGAACTCAATGGGCTTGTCAAAACGTATAGTGTAAGCACCCAATTTTTACACCCTGCCTTAACCATGGTTAAGATCATTAGCCACGGTTATCTCCAACTGAGCCTTAGTTAAACCCTAGGTCAAACCCTAACCTCAAGTAAACTCTAGGTTAAACCCTAACCTTAGGTAAACCCTAGTCAAATCCTAGGTAAACCATAGTCAAACCCTTGGCCTAACCCTAGTCAAACCCTAGGCAAACCCTAGGTCAAACCTTAGTCAAACCCTAATCAAGCCCTAGGTAAACCATAGCCAAACCCTAGTCAAACCCTAACCTTATGTAAACCCTGGGCCTAACCCTAGTCAAGCCCTAGGCCCAACCCTAGTCAAGCCCTAAGCCTAACCCTAGGAAAACCCAAGGCCCATTTCTAGGCCCAAATACTCAAAACTAAAGCTAAACCACCCTGTGGGCCCAAACTGGACCCACAAGCCTTAGAAACCAAATGCAGTGGGGCCGACTTGCTTTATTTTAAAAATTTCAGGAATAGCGGTAATAACATTACCGTCATTCCCAAATATAGCAAAATGAACAGTAAATCAGGCTAGTCGTATGAGGGTTTGGCCTGTTTTAGCATAATATAGGTAATGGTGGTAGAGTTTCTACCGCCATTCCCATATTAAACTCAAACAGGAATTGCGGTAGAAACTCTACCGTCATTACTGATTTTCTGGTTTATCTGTAGCTGGCACCCCTCTGGCCTCCTCAGCTCCGCCCCCTCTGGCCTCCCTAACCCTATAAATAACCCCCCCTCCTCTAGGGTTTAACTCACTCCAAAAAACCCATCAAAAATTGTTGTAGGATTTCAAACAGCCCAAGCTGCTCCCTTCTAGCCTTGTCCTCCAGCTGAGTCAGATCCCAGACCCTCCAGGGAGCTTCCCAGTGCTATCCCAGGCCTTCCCCAAGCTCCACCACCGTGTACCACCACTGCACCACCACCGTGGAGAACAAACCGAGATTTTGTTAAAGCTCTGTAAACCCTTGGTCCTCTTCCAATGGTGTTTTACATTTCATTTTTGGTGTAAGAACCCAAGGATAGAGGCCCCCCTACCTCACCGTAGGTATAGGGGACCCTCTTGAAGGTTAGTAGCTTGGGTACAAGACCCCATAGTGCATGACACCTCCCCACAGGTTCTGGGGAATCCTCAGGACATGAGGGATCCCCTGGACATGCCCTGATCCAACCCCAGGGGGGACAACTTTTTTCTGGAAAAACCAGGAATGACGGTAAACTCAGTACTACCATTCCTGCACTCCCATGTACAGCATCTGTTGCACTCGTTTTGGTGGGCCCTGGTCTATTTCAGGGCCTTAGTTAGGTCCCCTAAACCCTCTCCTGTCAATCCTGGCCCTTCCAGGTTCACTCAACCTTGCCTAACCTTGGTTAAACGTCTTATTTTGGAAACTGTCCAGAATGGCGGTAGAAACTCCACCGCCATTCTAAGTTTTCATTTACAGTGTGTTTAGGCCCATTGTGGGCCTACTTTAGACCAGTTCTAGGGCCCACCAAGGGCCCATGACATTCAAGGCACTCCTCTCTTCAACCCTATAGGTCATTTACCCCTGTGGGTGACACCCTTGACCTCTCCCAGACTTGTAAAACCATTAACAGAGAATACTGTTAATGGCGGTAGTCTGTCTACCGTCATTCCAAACCGTGAAGGTTTTAGAATGACAGTAAATAGTTTACTGTCATTCCTTATTTATTGTACTATTGGGCTTTGCATAGGGCCTAGACCAAGTAGGAGACCATTCTACGCCCTGCCATACTATCCGGTTAAACTCTCTTTTGACGTATCAGGCCTAAATCTCGTAGCCTACCAGGCTTACCCTTGGCCTATCGGGCCCAACCTTAGCCTACCAGGCTTATCTTTGGCCTACCGGGCCCAGCCTTAGTCTATCGAACTAATCCTTAGCATACCGGGACTAAACCATGCACTTGATGAAACCTGATCAACCAAACCCTAGTCTACCGGACTAAACCATTAGCAACCCTTGGTGTACACACACACCCCTTAGCCTTGGCATGGGCTCATGTGTCATAACTATGCTCGGTCTGATCTCACCTTTGTGAGTACATAGGCAACCCAATCCGGGTTTGACCCTAGTTAACTTTTCTTTCTTGGGTTAGTATTACTCTAAACACTTAGGCATTTGAACAATAACTTGACTTTAATTTGGCTTAAACTTAGAAAGTAGGTAACCATTGTAAAATGGGGGTCCCAGGTGCCTAATACCTTCCCCCGAACTTAACCGAACCTCTTACTCTGAACTTTATCGTAGACCAAGACCTTATCCATACCCCGGGGACTTATCCCTTCTGAATTAATAAGTGGAGACTCTAATCAACACACCCTTGTGAGGGTAGGGTACCTGAAACCAATTCTTACAACTCTAGCGACTCTACTGGGGAGCACTGATGTCTTCAAGGTTCAACTCGGAACCTAGGTATAAGCCAAATAAATCATCACATTTTGTTCAAATGCCTAAATATTTAGCTTAATACTAATCATTTCATTTATTTAGGTATATTGTATATTGTGCATATCATAGTAGTGTAATGTCCTATTAAACCCAATAGACAGATTTATTATGCTTACGGCTACTGAATAACAATCCTCAGTGTTAGAAACTTAAACGTCTTGGAGATTCGCGAAATTACGCCTGCTCGGTGATTACCCTCAGGGAAGGATTTTGAACGCTCTTACTTATACCAATCGTCCCTTTTTAGGTATGTTCTATACCGGGGAGTCGGATATACGTGTTATGTGACCCCAACCTTCTAAGAACACACTTGTATTACACCAGCATTCATACATGTAGACTAGGTTATAGTATAGTCTACAAGCAGCCCACCCGGAGGGAAGCCCTAACCTGCTTGCACCTTATATCTGTCCCTAATCATGATTGAATATCTGAGCACTTTACCCAGGTAAGCACTCATCCAAGGGCATACAATGAGCCATACTTGTGCTTGTAATAAAACACATCCGACCCTGTGTCCCGACATCGTATATGGGGTTTAAACCCCAGGTAGACAGGTCTTCACCAAGACCTATCTCAACCTTGACCTGATAGGCCCCCGATTCCAACAACCAGGGTAAAGCATACCGGAACTCTGTCCGTTTGCCCTATCAGATCACATGTGCCTTGTCACACCCACAAAAAAAGACAATTATCATTGTAAGCACCCAATTTTTACACCCCTTGTTAACCAGGGTTAAATCCTATAACCATAGTTAATACCCAGCCTATGTCCCTTAGCCCTAGGTGAACCCTAGCTAAACCCTAGGCCTAACCCTAGCTTAGCCCTAGTCTAACCCTAGGCTAAAACCTCATGGGCTCAAGGCCCTTTTCAAAGTCCCAAAAAACACAAAAAAAATCAAAAAAATCAAAAAATCAAGGCCCATGGCCTTTTAGGGTGGGACCCACCTGAAGAAGGTTTTTTTTTTTACCTGAAGAAGGTTTTTTCTCTTCTTTTTTTAAAATAAAAAAAAATAATTAAAAAAAAAAATATAAAAAAGGTGTTTGAATTGTTTGGGCCAACCCAATGTGGCAGGGCCAACATGGGTTGGCCCATACCCGTATAAGACTAAAGCCCAAACGGTAACAAACCAAACAAAAAATTATAAAAATAATTTTTTTTAAAAAAACCACTGTTCACCTTCTTCTTGCACACGCCACACCCTCCTGCAGTTTCAGTCACACGCCCAGCACCCCTCCTGCAGACGCCCACTCCATCTCCTGATCACTCCACCAAGCCCGGTACTAATACCGTGTGTATCCCTCTCGACCTCCCCTATAAATAGGGAACTCCCCTCACTGTCAAGGGGACTCCTCACCTCCACATCCGAATCCCTGCTCAGGTTCAACCCCCTCAAGCCCTTAGGCCACTTCTAGGAGTTCCCTAGGCATCCCCTTTGAAGCCTCACCGTCCACCACTAGTTCGGTTTTTTTCAGCAAAAAAATTCTGTAACAGGGTATACCCCTTTTCCCTTGTTGATTTTTGATTTTTCTTGTATTATTGCCATTGTAAGGGACCCCTGGTCCCATTCCAGGGGTCCCATATTACTTGCTTTTGTTCTAGTTCAGCCAAGGATAGGAGTTTTCCCCTTCATCTTCCTCATAGATGGGGGTATCTCCTTGAGGCGTGGCCACGGGTTCACCACCCCCACCGCCTTTCACAATCTCTTTTGAGGTGTGGGGGGTCCTCAATCCATGAGGAAACCCCCTAGACTCTCATCCTCAAGCCAAACAGCCCCCAAGCAAGTTCTTCAAAAAATCTGGAAAAAAATACAGTTTCGGGTTGCTGCCTGTACCCTCACTCTAACCATGGTTAGAGTGGGCCCTGGTCGAAACCAGGGCCATGGTTAGACTCATCACACTCCGGGCTATCCCCCTGTGCAATTTCATCTCTTAACTCGCACTCTAACCATGGTTAAATCGCTGACGAACAGAGGTCAAAAAATCTGAAAAAAAATTCCAGTTTCGGGTTGCTGCCTGTAACCTCACTCTAACCATGGTTAGAGTGGGCCCTGGTCGAAACCAGGGCCATGGTTAGACTCACAACACTCCGGGCTATCCCCCTGTGCAATTTCACCTCTTAATTCGCACTCTAACCATGGTTAAATCGCTGACAAACAGTGGTTGAAAAATCTGTTTTTTTTGGAAATCTATCATTTTATGTGGTGATTTTTTGGGCGACTTTGGGACTTTGTGGGGCCCACAACCGAACTCCCCTTGGGCCCCGCAAAGGCCCAAATTGTTCATTACCCTTCAGGCTACCCCCTGGTATTCTCAGATTTCCGGGATTCACCCTTTAACCATGGTTAAACTCGCGTTAATCATGGTTATAATTTGGATAAAATATGAGGTTTTTTTGCACTTGTTGGACTTTGTGAGGGCCCAGACCGGGTGGGAGGCCAGTCTAGGCCCTGCCATGGACCCTGGGCCCATTTTCACCTCATCCGGATCCTTAACCATGGGTAAACTCACTCATAGTTAACATTTAACCATGGTTAAGCAGTCCATGACCTCATAAAATTCTGGAAAAATTATTAAAAAATCAAAAAAATTCTCTGGATTCCAAAAATATTTTTTGTAATTTTTTTCATTATGGTTAGGACCCTTAACCACGGTCAAAAACCCCATCCGGGTTGATTTTTAACCATGGTTAAGCGACCCTTAACCATAGAAAATCCGGAAAAATGATACAAAATTCCAAAATAATTTGAGAAACCCAAAAATGGTCTCACTTGGCCATTTAACCCTGGTTAAGCCCCTTAACCATGGTGACCTCTCCCCTTAACCGCGGTTAAGCATCCTTAACCACTGGGAAAAACTCCTGAAATAAACTAACTTTTAAGGACCATAATACTGAGTTTGGACTTTAACCCCAGGCCTACCGAGCCGATCCAAGCCTACAGGGCTTAATCCTAGGCCTACCGGGCCGAACCCAAGCCTACCGGGCTTAACCCTTAGCCTACCGGGCTTCTACCTTGGCCTACCGGGCCCAATCTAAGCCTACCGGGCTTAACCCTTAGCCTACCGGGCTTCTACCTTGGCCTACCGGGCCCATCTAAGCCTACCGGGCTTCACCCTAGGCCTACCGGGCCGAATCCAGGCCTACCAGGCCGAACCCTAGTCCTCCGGACTCCTTCTCGGCCTACCGGGCCTAAGCCTACCGGGCTTCACCCGGGCCTACAAGGCCCAACATCATAGCACTTGACCAACCCGGTCAACCACCCCTAGCCTCCCGGCTAGACCCTAAGCCACCCTTGGTGCACACACAACACTCCCCTTAGCCTCGGCACGGGCTCATGTGCCAGAACTACGCTCGGTCTGATCTCACCCCAATGTGAGTACGTAGGCAGCCCGACTCGGGCCCGACCCTAGTTTAGCTCTCCCCTTCTTGGGTTAGTATAAACTACATCAATGATATTTGATTAACAATTTGATCTTAAATGGCTTAAACCTAGGAAGTAAGGAACCGTCGAATGACGGAAGTGCCGGGGTGCCTAACACCTTCCCCGGGCTTAACCGAACCTCTTACCTAGAACTCTGACCAGACCAAGACCTTATCCATTGACTGGGACTTATCCCTACCGAATCAATAGGTGGCGACTCTAAACTTAAAATCAATCGACCATCGCCAGGGCATTACCTATACCCCCTGTGTGCGGGGATCGAAATCCTTATCCACAGCTCTGGCGACTCTGCTGGGGATTGATTATTCTAAGGTTCAACCTAGAACCTAGGTTTAAGCCAATTAAACCTCAAATTTAATCAAATGCCCTAAGATTTAGTCTAATACTAATTCTTTTACATCTTTTGGTTGTATTTTGTATTGTGCATAGCATTCATGTCATAGTAGTGTAACAACCCAAAACCTATTAGACAGGCTTAATACGCTCACGGCTGCTGGATGACTATCCTCAGTGACAGGGGCTTAACAGTCTTGGAGGTCCGCGGAACTAGCCTGCTGGGTGACTATCCTCAGGAAACGGTTCTGAACGCTCCCGCTTACACCAATCGGCCCTTTTTAGGGAGTAGCATATACGGTGTAAGTGATCCCCCCAACCTTAGGAACACAATACTGCATACCCCAACATGCATACATATAGCCTAAGTCAGGGTATAGGCTACAAGCAGCCAATCCGGAGGGCTACTATAAACCCTAACCTGCTTGCATCCTATACCTGTCCCCAATCAGGGTTAACTATCCAGGTACGCCCTACTCGGATAAACACCCATCCAGGGACATGTGATGAGCCAAATTTGTGCTTGTAATAAAACACATCCTACCCTTACATTCAGACATAGTACATGGGATCCAAATCCCCGGCATTTGGGTCTTCACGTAGACCTATTTCTTGCCTTGTCCTGATAGGCCCTCGGTTTCCAACAACCCGGGTAAAGCATACCGGACCTCTGTCTGACTGCCCTATCAGGGCACATGTGCCCTGTCACACCCTAAAAAAATAAAAAATATTGCATCATTTGCATTGCATTTTCACCTGCATACACAGTACACTTACATCGAGTCTGTACATTTGTCCAGGTAGATGGCAGGTCCGTCAGGGATTGTTCCGTCAAATAACCAGCCTTCGCGGCCCGTACACCTTACTTCTCAGGGGGCATGTGATCAGACCCTCCTTGACTTGATTGATTCCCTGTCTCGGGATCAACGATTCGCCTGGGCCCAATACTACAAATTGGGTAATACCCTAGACCTATCCATGGTTGATCCGGATTGGCGCCTCATTAACGCCGCCCTCCAGTGCTGGAACCCTACCTACATGGTGTTCCGTTTTGGTAAGAACGAGATGTGTCCAACACTGGAGGAGGTACAGCGCATCATCGGACTAAACATGGACGGTGATGCCATTGTGCCACGCTACAAGGAAAACTTCCAGGCAAGCCTCTCACGGTTCTTACGAATCAAGCCTGCCTCCTTGGAGTATGACACAAATGGCACTTATGACCGGGTGTCTATACATTTCCTTAGAATGCTATACAGGCCCAGGTGGGACACTGACATCCCAGCATCCGAGCTCCCTGGTCTCAACGCCTTTACACTCATCATCATGTCGCAACTAGTGTTCCCGAAAAGCCGTGCCTACGCCGACTCAGTGTTGACAGGGGTCATCGAGGACATGCGGGAGTCAAAGACGGTTGTCCCAGTCATTCTTGCAGAGCTTCTCAGGGCTCTCAACCTTACAACAAAGCGCAGAAAGGGTGTCTTCCACGCCAGTGCACCACTCTTGCATCTGTGGTTGGTCTCACACCTGCCCACCATCATCCCGGTACCAGACGTGCCCTATGATGCATACAGCTTGCCCAAGAAGATTGCACAGAATCAAGGCCAGATTGTGACTACCAACGTCAAAGTTCTCTACCAGCTTCTTCAAAACCTGACAGAGGATCAGATTATATGGGAATGCGTGTGGCTTGTGCGCAGACAGCTACCCCGCGTTGTCATAGCAGGAAGACGATGTATGGTCCTAGCCGGCATCACCGGCTCAGCCGCCTACGTACCACTCCGGGTCCTTAGACAGTTTGGACTCCCTCAGCGCATCCCGGTTTTAGACAACCTGGAGCAGGACTTCGTCGACTTTTTCGAGCAGTCTGAATGCCTCACCCGTCGATTCCAAGCAGATTGGCGAAGTTCACGGAGAGACCAGTGGCCAGACTTTGTAGTCACAACAGGACCATCAACTGATTTTGCATACCGACAATGGGTAGGAAACCCTGACCTTCTATCGGGTATGCCAGCGCCTAGGGAACTGCCAACGCCAGTCACAGCCCCATCTCGCGGAACCATACCCATAGCTGACATGGCGGTTCCCTGGACAGATTTCTTCTTGGAAAGACAGCTACAGATCCAAGAGAGAGAGAAGCAGCTTCGACGAGCTCAACGTGCATTCAGGCGGCAGGAAGCGGAACAGAACCGCGAACTCATAGTCATGCAGGAGCAGGTGGAATGCCTCGAGCATACAGTCCGATCCTTGCAGAGGAGACATAGGGGTGATACCAGAGAGAGCTCCGTCCTCCGAGCCCAGTTGCACTTCCATCAAGAACAGCTTGATAGTGCAAAGGAGGAGATGACCAGCCGGATCCAACAGTATGGGTCCCACATGTACAATGCCTCGGAGACAATCGAGCGCATGGAGGTCGAAATCATATCCCTCCAACAACAGGTCATGGACTGTGAAGGCGTACCCCGGCCACTTGACTTTGCTACCCCCGACGGGCCTGCCTAGGATTGAGTCTTTTTCACTTTTTTTGAGTCAGTCCTGTATCACACTCACTCAATCACTGCAATTAATGAAAATCTTTCCTGCATTTTCTGTCTTGCACCTCATGCATAATCATGATTAATCGCTGCATTCTTTTCAGTTGCATGAGCCGACCCATGACTCGATCCTTTACTGCCCTTCTCGCAGAAGTAGAGGACGCAGTCTTGACGGAGATACCTGTCGAACGTAGGATATCAATCAGAGCACAATCAGAAAGCAGTTCAGACACAATGGTAGAGCCAGCTGACCAGCAGCAGAGAACCAATGAAATCCTACAATCTCACGAAAGGGACATTGCAGCCATGCAAGCAAAACTGGACAAGGTTCTGGATTCCTTGACAATTCTACTGGGTACCCGTACAGACGACCCTGCTTCCCGAAACCCGACCGGTGAATCAACCGAACAACCTATTCCTGACCCTCACCAAAACCCGTTCATCATCCCTAACCCTGGACCTACTGCAGGTGGAGGAGAGGCAGAATATGAACATTGTGATGGGGCGGAGCAGCCCAAAGCCTCCCATATTAATCAGGACAGACCATCCTCTTCTACAGACACCATGACAGTTCTTCGTGACCAGCACGAAGAAATCAAGCAAATGAAAGAAGAACTGAAGAGGATGAAAGGTGCTTCTACCAGTACCAGTCTATCACTGGAGGACTTGACCTTCTCTACAGGAGAGGTTGTACCGGCAGGCTTTAAAGTCCCAGACTTCGATAAGTATGATGGATCAGGTTGCCCGAGACAACATCTACAGCTTTACTTGGGAGACATGCTCCTACACCAGAAGAATCAGCCTCTCCTGATACAGTACTTCCAGAAAAGCCTAAAGGGAGCAGCCCTCACATGGTGGATGTCAGTGGATAAGCAAAGGATCAAAACGTGGCAAGATGCCATGGACTGCTTTGTCGAGCAGTACTCCTTTAATCAAGAGCTCCGACCTCAACGGAGCCAGCTTGAACAGATGAGCCAGAGGAATAACGAGTCATTCTTAGAATACGCCACCCGGTGGAGGGAGACGGCAGCCAAGATCCCTACCCCTATCCCGAAGGAAGAGCTTGCAAGCATGTTCATGGGCACACTGAAACAGCCCTATTCTACTTTGATGGTCACCTTGCCGGTAGTTGATTTCGGTACTATCGTCAAGACTGGTGCCCGTATTGAAACAGCCATCAAAAGTGGGGCAATCCACTCCAGCCTAGGGCTTGACCACCTGAAGACAGCAGCTTCAACCAGCAGGAATAGCGGTCCACGGGACCATAAAAAGAAAGAAAGTGTAAATATGGTGGCTCCTACAACACCCATCCGACTTCCTGCAGCTCCAATAGCTCCGACTCAGCTAGCAAGAAACACCCGGCCAGCCCGGCCTAATCAGGGGCAAAACCTACAGCAGAACAAGCCCCCTCGGAATTTCACCCCTCTCCCTTACACTCTTAGTCAGTTGCTAGAGTTTCTAACCAAGCAGGGTCTTCTCACCCTGAGAGGCCCTACTCCCCTCTTACCTCCTGACAAAAGAAATAAGAACTACGATGTCAATCAGCACTGCGCCTTCCACCAAGGCCCAGGCCATGCAACAGACTACTGCATCGGCCTCAAGTGCGCTATCCAGGACCTCCTGGATGAGGGTCGGGTTGAGTTGGCTCCAAGCAATACCAGCATCACTCAGGCACCACTACCCCCACACAACAGTCAAGTCAATTTCATACAGTGGGAAGAGCCCGGGACAGGGCAGCCGAAACCTATAGCACCTGGAGTGGAGGACGGCATCATCAGACCGACCTCCAGACCTCCAGTCATTATCCCTCTTCCTTCAGCAAATATCCAGGCCATCCAAGCCCCAATCCAACTACCCGCTCTCAAAACTAACAGAGAGCAGATTGTCTACACAATCCCTTGTCCGCCTAATTGGCCCACGGCTCCAGCCCAAGCCTCCACCTCTACCGGCCCAGTCCGAATTCCTCACCTTCCTTCCCAGTCCTTTGCCCTGAACAATGTTCCTGCTCCTCGCTCCCTCATCCTCGAGAGTGAGAGCATAGCCAACCTAACCCGTTCAGGTCGGGTGTACCAACCGCCGGCGGCTGAGCTGGCAAAAGGAAAAGGAAAAGAAAAAGAGAAAGAAGCAGAAAAAGCAAGGGTACCAGACCCTGACAAGGAAGCAGCAGAATCTGCAGTTCTGCTAAGAATTCTTGAAAAGGCAGAAGAATTCAACATTACCCAGCAATTGAGTAAGGTTCCCGCACAGATATCCATTTTGGGTCTTCTCTTGACATCCGAACATCATCGGAAGCAACTCCTCCGGGTATTCAATAACGCCCACGTGGCACCAGACATAACGCCCGAGAAGCTAGGGCAGATGGTGGGCCAAATACTTGAACCTCGAGTCATCTCTTTCACAGAAGAGGAAATACCAGATGGAGACAGGGACCATACCCGGGCTCTCTACATCGCAGTGCAATGCATGGATAGAACTTTATCTTCAGTACTAATTGACAACGGCTCCGGCCTGAATGTCTGTACATTATCAACATTGCAAAGCCTGAGAATGGATCTCAGCCAAGTCAATAAGAGACCCATGACAATCAGGGCTTTTGACAACTCAACCAGACAGAACCTGGGCGACATAGATCTGGCTATCAGAGTCGGACCTGCTCAATTCACTACGAATTTCCAAGTGGTGAATGTGCCTGCTTCATTTACCTTGCTCCTAGGAAGACCGTGGATCCACGCGGCCGGAGCCATCCCCTCCTCTCTGCACCAACGAATTAAATTCATCCAAAATGACCACCTAGTCGTCATCCCATCAGAAGAATTGGCAAGTTCCCTCGGTGACGTACAGGAGCTCGGGCAGGGCACATCCTTCATGACTTATCAGTTTGAGCAGGTCAGTTCTATCGTCCAGATAGAAGAGCAAAGCAGACTGCAGATTCCACCATTTGTCAGGATGATGGCAAAAATGAACTATCAACCAGGGGCAGGTCTTGGAATCCGAAATCAGGGAATGAAGAAAAGATATACTCCTCCGCGCTACACCGCACCATTTGGACTGGGCTATAGGCCCACATACGAGGATTATCTTACCAAGCTTACTCAGAAGCATAACCGGACGACGAAACCTGAACCTCGACCCCACATCTCCGTGACTTTCCCAGTTGGAACTTTTGAACCTTACCCTTCTGAGCCAATAGCCTCAACCCAGCCCAATGTTGAATTGTCAGGGAATCCAGTCCCTGAAGTCTTTAGCATGGCCACTCTGTTCGACGAGCTGACTGTCGAAGATGCCACAGCAGAAGCAGAATATCCGACGGGAGGGCAGATTTACACCATCTCCAACAGTGCTGAAGTATCATCCAGTCGCCAGCCACTGATCCGTTGGTGGACTGAAGCTCTCACGATCGAGGCCACCCAGGGCTGGGGCTGCAGCAGTACAGGAAAGGTCAACCAGTGAACTAGCATCACCCCTTCTCCTCATTCTATCTCTCTTTGCTCCAGTTTGCAAAATCCAAATGTCAGACCACTGTCGGTCTCCCTTTTGTTTGAGTCAACTTTTGTGAACAATCATACTTGTTTTATAAATGAAATCTGATCTTTTGACTCAAAATCATGTTTTGCATCAAAACATTTTGGCTGATGACGAAAATCACACGAATCCTTCCCCTCGAAGGCCTAGTGTCCTGAAGCCACCAAAAATGAAAAATCATAAGCATGCTAAACTTAGCTAATTGATTTGCCAGGAAATCACCTGCACTAGGGCTACCCCTGAAACCCTTCTGGAACTGACAGAGGTGGAATATGACTCAGAGCAGGAAGAGGAGCCGCCTCAGGAACTCCTAGACCTTCTGGAACGTAGTGAAGGGCTTGTGCAGTCTAACATTGAGGATACCGAGACTGTGAACCTTGGATCCGAAGACAACCCGCAGCTAGTCAGGATTGGCACAAGCATGAACACTCAGCAGAGGACAGATATGATTATCTTTCTGAAAAGCTACAGTGATGTCTTCGCCTGGTCATACGCAGACATGCCGGGCTTGGACCCAGCTTTGGTGGTACACAGACTACCCCTGAATCCAGACGTCAGACCAGTAAGGCAGAAATTGAGACGGATGAGACCCGAATGGTCGCAAAAAGTCAAAGAGGAAGTGGAAAAGCAGATCAATGCAGGCTTCCTGGCAGTAGCAACCTATCCTGAGTGGTTGGCCAACATAGTGCCTGTACCAAAGAAAGACGGCAAAGTCCGGATGTGCATCGACTACCGGAATCTGAACAGGGCAAGCCCCAAAGACAACTTCCCTCTCCCACATATCGACATTCTAGTCGATAATACCGCGGGGCACGAGACTCTCTCATTCATGGATGGTTTCTCCGGGTACAACCAGATCAGAATGGCAGAAGAGGACATGGAGAAAACCTCCTTCATCACACCCTGGGGCACCTTTTGTTACAAGGTCATGCCATTCGGACTTAAGAATGCAGGGGCAACTTATCAGAGGGCTATGACAGCTATATTTCACGACATGATCCACAAGACAGCTGAAGTTTATGTGGATGACATGATCGTCAAATCGCCTACTGCTAGGCAGCACCCAGAAGACCTGAAAAGACTCTGTAACAGACTCAGAGAGTTCGGCCTGAGACTGAATCCGGCCAAATGTGTCTTTGGAGCCTCATCCGGAAAGCTCCTTGGCTTCATAGTCAGTAAGAGAGGCATTGAGATTGACCCAGCCAAAGCTAAGGCCATCATCGAAATGTCAATCCCCCAGACTGAAAAGGAGATCCGAGGTTTCCTAGGCAGGATTCAGTACATAAGCCGGTTCATCTCTCAGCTCACTCCGATCTGCGAGCCGATATTCAAGCTTCTCCGGAAGAACACACCTACAGTTTGGACAGACGAGTGTCAGGAAGCCTTTGACAGAATAAAGCAATACCTGCTCAACCCTCCAGTACTTGTGCCTCCTACACCAGGACAGCCCCTACTACTCTATATCTCGGTGCAAGAAACCTCCATGGGGTGCGTCCTAGCACAGCACGACGAGACGGGCAGAACAGAACAAGCTATCTACTACATCAGCAAACGCCTGCTGGAGTACGAAGAGCGGTACAGCCCTCTTGAGAAGACTTGTCTGGCACTAGTCTGGGCAACTCAGCGTCTCCGGCATTATCTGCTATCCTACCCGGTAATCCTGATATCCCGGATGGACCCACTCAAATATCTATTGGAAAAGCCAGCCACCACCGGAAGGACTGCCCGATGGCTTATGATGTTGTCTGAATTCGACATCACCTATATGACGCAGAAGTCAATTAAGGGACAAGCGATAGCAGATCACTTAGCTCACAGTCCAGCAGAGGATTACGTCTCAGTGCATGATCAGTTTCCGGATGAAGCCATCTTGTACGCAGAAGCAGAAGACCAGAAATACTCCGGCTGGGAGTTATATTTTGACGGAGCTGCCAACAACCATGGGCACGGAGCAGGAGCAGTCCTAATCTCACCCAAGGGGGCACATCTCCCTATCTCAGTCAAGCTGAAATTCAGATGCTCCAACAACGAAGCAGAGTATGAGGCATGCATAGCCGGCCTGAAAGAAGCCCTGGACATCGGAATCGAAGAAGTTGACGTATACGGTGACTCATCTCTAGTAATCTGTCAAGCAAACGAATCTTGGGCCATCCGAGAAGCAAGACTAGTCCCGTACTTAGCCTACCTAAATATGCTGAGTGCTCAGTTCAGGAGAATTACATTTAGCCACCGAGCCAGGAATCATAACAGGTTTGCCGACGCACTGGCTACTCTTGCCTCTATAGTTCAGATCCCCAAGGGCATTTTGCTATGGCCGATCGAAATTCAGCAACAGGATCAGCCCGCCTACTGCCTCGAGCTAGACGCAGTATCCGACAACAAGCCTTGGTACACAGACATCAAGCAGTATTTGGAGGACGGGACCTTCCCCCTCGATGCCACCAAAACTGACCGGCGGGCAATCAGAAGATTGGCTATCCAGTTCGTTCTCTCAGGGGGAGTTTTGTACAAAAGATCGCCAAATCTGATCTGGCTCAGATGCCTCGACTCCAGTGAAGCATCACAGGTAGTTAATGAGGTTCACGGAGGAGCCTGCGGCCCACACATGAACGGGTTGATGCTTTCCAAGAAGATTCTCAGACTTGGCTACTACTGGTCTACAATGGAAGCTGACTGTTGCAAACATGTACAAAAGTGCCACCAGTGCCAGATCTATGCTGACAGAATCAATGCACCGCCAACAAGGCTACACAATCTAACTGCTCCATGGCCATTCTCAGCTTGGGGCATGGACGTCATTGGTCCCATAACACCGAGAGCATCAAACGGACATCGATTCATTCTAGTTGCAATCGATTATTTTACAAAATGGGTTGAGGCAGCCTCGTATGCCAATGTCACAGCCTCTGTGGTTCAGCGATTCCTGAAAAGGGATATCATCTGCCGATACGGAGTCCCATATGAGATTGTTACAGATAATGCTCTTAACTTCTGCAACAAGGGGATGACTGACCTCTGCCAGAAGTTCAAGATACAACATCACAACTCCACGCCATACAGGCCTCAGACTAATGGTGCAGTTGAAGCGGCTAACAAAAACCTGAAGAAGATCATTGAGAAGATGGCAACCAACTACTCTGCCTGGCAGGAGATGCTCCCTTACGCACTCATGGCTTACAGAACGTCCATCAGAACCTCAACGGGGGCAACACCATTTTCTCTGGCTTATGGTATGGAGGCAGTCCTCCCCGTCGAAGTACAAATTCCGTCACTCCGTGTACTAATAGAGGCAGAACTGTCAGAATCAGAGTGGGCACAGACCCGGTATGAGCAGCTGAATTTGATTGAAGAGCGGCGACTGAAAGCCATCAATCACTCGCAGGCCTATCAGAGGCGCATGGCTAAGACATTCAACAGGAAGGTCAAGCCTCGTAGCATTGAAATCGGTGACCTGGTTCTCCGAAAAGTGTTGCCAAACCGTCCTGATCCAAGGGGCAAATTCACACCAAACTACGAAGGCCCGTACATCGTCCGAGACAAATTCTCTGGCGGTGCCCTTCGACTCGGACGGATGGACAATGAAGACCTCCCCGAGCCTATCAACATAGACAAAGTCAAGAGATACTACGCTTAGGGCCTAGATCTGATAGGCGCTTTGTACTCTTAGCTTCTCTGGGAAATGACAGGAGGCCATCCTTGGCACACTCCTTTTTCCCCTCATTGTAAAACCCTTTTACAAAATCAATGAAATCCGCTAGTTAGCCCTTTGAGCCTAGTAGCCTTTTCTCTCAACAAATCATTTCAGGGACACCCTCCCTCGCCAGCCTGTGGCTTTAGTTTGAACTACGTCATGACCTGATCCTACAAAAGGTACGTAGGCAACCTGACAATTCAGGTGCGGTCGCAAAGAGGGATTTGACTATCAAAATTCCTTATCTCCCCAAACAAAGTCTTTTCTCTTAAGATAAAAAGAAACATTTTCCCCAAAGAAGCGCTTTCCAATTCCAGCGTGACTCACAAGGGTACAAATTTCCATTCAGAGGAATCCCAAAATAGAAGTTGAAACATTTCCAAGCATCAGGGATTTTTCCCCTGAAGAAATCAATTGGCCTCAATCCCCAGTGGATCCAAAATACATCTCGAGCAGAGACAACCTCTCTCTCCCCCAGGGGAAAACCTCTCTCCTCAAACCCCCTAACGGAATCCGACTCTCTCACAAGCCGGAACAAAATCCCCAGAAGAGTCAACCTCTATCACAGAGACTTTTCCCGGTGCAAAAAAAAAAAAAAAAAAAAAAAAAAAAAAACTCCAAGGGAGAGCAAATCAACAATCCTCCAGGGTGTCCCAATTTCGGTCCCCTAGCCTACGTTTCGTCCTACTCCAAAGTTCTTCTAGATCCCTTAGAAGCCTTGAGTACAAGCGCAACATCACGTCTACATCCTCAGCGGAGTACAAATCCCCATAGGAGAGCGCCATTTAGGGCAATGACGGGAGAAGACCCATTTTCCCCAGCAAAACACCTGATTACTCAACCAGTCGCAGGCATGAGTGAAAACCGGAAACGGCCTCATTGCGCAAAAATTACGCGAATCCCAGACCTAGTCTCGTGACTAGGGGCAAAAAAGGGACGAAAATCAATCAGCTTCGCAGACATGAGAAAAACCGGAAACGGCCTCATTGTGCAAAAATTATGCGAACCCCATGACTTGGTCGTTCCAAGGGTAAAAAAGGGAGAAAAAGCTGAAAACCAATTTGGCAACAAGCATCCGGCAGTGAGCAGGTTCATCGGATTCCCCCTAAGTATCCCCAGATCAGCCTCTCTCAGTGGTACTGCATCCCCAACAGAGACTCCGGCAGGGAATACCCTAGCAGAGGGTCAACCCCCAAGTATGCCCCGGCAGAAAGTCAGTCAGAAGACATCCTCTCTAACATGTGCGCAATAGTGGAAAATCCCCAACGCACCTTAAATTCCTTAGCGGGTGGACCACTGCAGAAATCCACTCCCCAACAGGGCCCAGGCAATAGGCACTCCCTAAGTCCCCAGCAGACGTCTAGCAGAAGCCCAGCAGCTCATAACAGTACTCTTCCCTAGCAAGAGATCAGAAGCCTATCAGCGGTTGTTCGGACGAATTTGTCTATTCCCCAACATCTTGCTCTGAGACATGTACCTCGCTCCCGAGATTAACAGATGATTCACAAATCCCATAAGCCCTAAACCTAGGCAATTTATTGGCAAATCACAGCTAACCAAGCATTTTTGTTAAAAATAAAACCTTCATAAAAAGTCTTCTACACTTTTTCTACGAAAAGATTTTCAAAAAACAAACTTTTGGTAACAAAGCCTGTCTGTACCAACCTGCACCAAGCAGCCCCGGCAAGCAAGCAAAGGAAGCCGAAGCCATGCATCTCCGTCAGCGGCAGATCACCACAGAGTCATGGGAAAGCACCCTTGTTTTCATCCCTGCATGACAACATAGCATCATAACCTGCTTGGCTAAAACCTCTCAGCAGTGTTCAACATGATCAAAATTCTTTCCCTCTTGGGCAATTCCAGTTTCATTTGGCATCATACCTTGAAACCTCCAGACATCCTGTGTGTTCCGTGGTAATCTCGCCACATAACAGCATCACCTCCCACAGGTCTCTCTTCGTTGTGACACCCCGGGTGTCCCTTGACTTCCTAGCGCTACGTGACAATCTCGTCATACCGCAGTCTCGCTAGCCGATCCTTCCTTTTTGTGATGCCCCCGTGTGTCCTTGACTTCCTAGCGCTACGTGACAATCTTGTCATATCGCAGACTCGCTAGCCGATCTTTCTTTTGTGACACCCCCGTGTGTCCTCGACTTCCTAGTGCTACGTGACAATCTCGTCACACCGCAGCCTCACTAGCTTGTCCCTCTTTCGTGACGCCCCCGTGTGTCCTCGACCTTCTAGTCTTACGTGACAATCTCGTCACACCGCAGTCCCACTAGCTTGTCCCTCTTCTGTGACGCACCCGTGTGTCATTTGACCTCCTAGTGCTACGTGGCAACCTCGTCACACCGCAGTCTCACTAGCGTATCTCCCTTTTGCGACACCCCTAGGTGTCTGTTGACCTTCTGGTGCTACGTGACAACTCCGTCACACCGCAGTCTCACTAGTATGTCCTTCCTTTTCGACATTCCATGTGTCCCTCGATCGATTCAATAAATCCGCTCTAGGATACACCGTCTCAATCACAATCCCCGGTGGAGCGCCTCGGGGCCACACCACTTCTACACCCAATTTTCCCTCAGCTACTCGCTATCCTCTAGCAGTAGTCCGCATCACTCCACATGCATTCACCACTTGCACATCATACCATGCTGCATTCCCCAATGCCCAATCTCGGTGTAAAAATCGGATGATTCCAGTCTTTGTCGTTCAAATCGCCAATCACGGCATTCTCCGACAAAGAGGGGCAGCTGTAAGCACCCAATTTTTACACCCCTTGTTAACTAGGGTTAAATCCTATAACCATAGTTAATACCCAGCCTATGTCCCTTAGCCCTAGGTGAACCCTAGCTAAACCCTAGGCCTAACCCTAGCTTAGCCCTAGTCTAACCCTAGGCTAAAACCTCATGGGCTCAAGGCCCTTTTCAAAGTCCCAAAAAACACAAAAAAAATCAAAAAATCAAGGCCCATGGCCTTTTAGGGTGGGACCCACCTGAAGAAGGTTTTTTTTTTTACCTGAAGAAGGTTTTTTCTCTTCTTTTTTTAAAATAAAAAAAAATAATAAAAAAAAAAAGAAAAAAAAAAGGGTGTTTGAGTTGTTTGGGCCAACCCAATGTGGCAGGGCCAACATGGGTTGGCCCATACCCGTATAGAACAAAGCCCAAACCGAACAAGTGAAGAAACAAAAAAAATTTCAAAAACCACTGTTCACCTTCTTCCTACACACGCCACACCCTCCTGCAGTTTCAGTCACGCCCAGCACCCCTCCTGCAGATGCCCACTCCATCTCCTGATCACTCCACCAAGCCCGGTACTAATACCGTGTGTATCCCTCTCGACCTCCCCTATAAATAGGGAACTCCCCTCACTGTTAAAGGGATCCGAATCCTCACCTTCACATCCAAATCCCTGCTCAGGTTCAACCCCCTCAAGCCCTTAGGCCACTTCTAGGAGTTCCTTATGCATCCCCTTTGAAGCCTCACCGTCCACCACAAGTTCGATTTTTTTTCAGCAAAAAAAAATTCTGTAACAGGGTATACCCCTTTTCCCTTGCTGATTTTTTTTCTTGTATTATTGCCATTGTAAGGGACCCCTGGTCCCATTCCAGGGGTCCCGTATTACTTGCTTTTGTTCTAGTTCAGCCAAGGATAGGAGTTTTCCCCTTCATCTTCCTCATAGATGGGGGTATCTCCTTGAGGCGTGGCCACGGGTTCACCACCCCCACCGCCTTTCACAATCTCTTTTGAGGTCTGGGGGGTCCTCAATCCATGAGGAACCCCCCCTAGACTCCCATCCTCAAGCCAAACAGCCCCCAAGCAAGTTCTTCAAAAAATCTGGAAAAAAATACAGTTTCGGGTTGCTGCCTGTAACCTCACTCTAACCATGGTTAGAGTGGGCCCTGGTCGAAACCAGGGCCATGGTTAGACTCATCACACTCCGGGCTATCCCCCTGTGCAATTTCATCTCTTAACTCGCACTCTAACCATGGTTAAATCGCTGACGAACAGAGGTCAAAAAATCTGAAAAAAAAATTCCAGTTTCGGGTTGCTGCCTGTAACCTCACTCTAACCATGGTTAGAGTGGGCCCTGGTCGAAACCAGGTCCATGGTTAGACTCACAACACTCCGGGCTATCCCCCTGTGCAATTTCACCTCTTAACTCGCACTCTAACCATGGTTAAATCGCTGACAAACAGTGGTTGAAAAATCTGTTTTTTTTGGAAATCTATCATTTTATGTGGTGATTTTTTGGGCGACTTTGGGACTTTGTGGGGCCCACAACCGAACTCCCCTTGGGCCCCACAAAGGCCCAAATTGTTCATTACTCTTCAGGCTACCCCCTGGTATTCTCAGATTTCCGGGATTCACCCTTTAACCATGGTTAAACTCGCGTTAATCATGGTTATAATTTGGATAAAATATGAGGTTTTTTTGCACTTGTTGGACTTTGTGAGGGCCCAGACCGGGTGGGAGGCCAGTCTAGGCCCTGCCATGGACCCTGGGCCCATTTTCACCTCATCCGGATCCTTAACCAGGGGTAAACTCACTCATAGTTAACATTTAACCATGGTTAAGCAGTCCATGACCTCATAAAATTCTGGAAAAATTATTAAAAAATCAAAAAAATTCTCTGGATTCCAAAAATATTTTTTGTAATTTTTTTCATTATGGTTAGGACCCTTAACCACGGTCAAAAACCCCATCCGGGTTGATTTTTAACCATGGTTAACCATAGAAAATCCGGAAAAATGATACAAAATTCTAAAATAATTTGAGAAACCCAAAAATGGTCTCACTTGGCCATTTAACCCTGGTTAAGCCCCTTAACCATGGTGACCTCTCCCCTTAACCGCGGTTAAGCATCCTTAACCACTGGGAAAAACTCCTGAAATAAACTAACTTTTAAGGACCATAATACTGAGTTTGGACCTTAACCCCAGGCCTACCGGGCCGATCCAAGCCTACAGGGCTTAACCCTAGGCCTACCGGGCCGAACCCAAGCCTACCGGGCTTAACCCTTAGCCTACCGAGCTTCTACCTTGGCCTACCGGGCCCAATCCAAGCCTACCGGGCTTAACCCTTAGCCTACCGGGCTTATACCTTGGCCTACCGGGCCCAATCTAAGCCTACCGGGCTTCACCCTAGGCCTACCGGGCCGAATCCAGGCCTACCAGGCCGAACCCTAGTCCACCGGACTCCTTCTCGGCCTACCGGGCCTAAGCCTACCGGGTTTCACCCGGGCCTACAAGGCCCAACATCATAGCACTTGACCAACCCGGTCAACCACCCCTAGCCTCCCGGCTAGACCCTAAGCCACCCTTGGTGCACACACAACACTCCCCTTAGCCTCGGCACGGGCTCATGTGCCAGAACTACGCTCGGTCTGATCTCACCCCAATGTGAGTACGTAGGCAGCCCGACTCGGGCCCGACCCTAGTTTAGCTCTCCCCTTCTTGGGTTAGTATAAACTACATCAATGGTATTTGATTAACAATTTGATCTTAAATGGCTTAAACCTAGGAAGTAAGGAACCGTCGAATGACGGAAGTGCCGGGGTGCCTAACACCTTCCCCGGGCTTAACCGAACCTCTTACCTAGAACTCTGACCAAACCAAGACCTTATCCATTGACTGGGACTTATCCCTACCGAATCAATAGGTGGCGACTCTAAACTTAAAATCAACCGACCATCGCCAGGGCATTACCCATACCCCCTGTGTGCGGGGATCGAAATCCTTGTCCACAGCTCTGGCGACTCTGCTGGGGAATTTATTCTAAGGTTCAACCTAGAACCTAGGTTTAAGCCAATTAAACTTCAAATTTAATCAAATGCCCTAAGATTTAGTCTAATACTAATTCTTTTACATCTTTTGGTTGTATTTTGTATTGTGCATAGCATTCATGTCATAGTAGTGTAACAACCCAAAACCTATTAGACAGGCTTAATACGCTCACGGCTGCTGGATGACTATCCTCAGTGACAGGGGCTTAACAGTCTTGGAGGTCCGCGGAACTAGCCTGCTGGGTGACTATCCTCAGGAAACGGTTCTGAACGCTCCCGCTTACACCAATCGGCCCTTTTCAGGGAGTAGCATATACGGTGTAAGTGATCCCCCCAACCTTAGGAACACAATACTGCATACCCCAACATGCATACATATAGCCTAAGTCAGGGTATAGGCTACAAGCAGCCAATCTGGAGGGCTACTATAAACCCTAACCTGCTTGCATCCTATACCTGTCCCCAATCAGGGTTAACTATCCAGGTACGCCCTACTCGGATAAACACCCATCCAGGGACATGTGATGAGCCAAATTTGTGCTTGTAATAAAACACATCCTACCCTTACATTCAGACATAGTACATGGGATCCAAATCCCCGGCATTTGGGTCTTCACGTAGACCTATTTCTTGCCTTGTCCTGATAGGCCCTCGGTTTCCAACAACCCGGGTAAAGCATACCGGACCTCTGTCCGACTGCCCTATCAGGGCACATGTGCCCTGTCACACCCTAAAAAAATAAAAAAATATTGCATCATTTGCATTGCATTTTCACCTGCATACACAGTACACTTACACCGAGTCTGTACATTTGTCCAGGTAGATGGCAGGTCCGTCAGGGATTGTTCCGTCAAATAACCAGCCTTCGCGGCCCGTACACCTTACTTCTCAGGGGGCATGTGATCAGACCCTCCTTGACTTGATTGATTCCCTGTCTCGGGATCAACGATTCGCCTGGGCCCAATACTACAAATTGGGTAATACCCTAGACCTATCCATGGTTGATCCGGATTGGCGCCTCATTAACGCCGCCCTCCAGTGCTGGAACCCTACCTACATGGTGTTCCGTTTTGGTAAGAACGAGATGTGTCCAACACTGGAGGAGGTACAGCGCATCATCGGACTAAACATGGACGGTGATGCCATTGTGCCACGCTACAAGGAAAACTTCCAGGCAAGCCTCTCACGGTTCTTACGAATCAAGCCTGCCTCCTTGGAGTATGACACAAATGGCACTTATGACCGGGTGTCTATACATTTCCTTAGAATGCTATACAGGCCCAGGTGGGACACTGACATCCCAGCATCCGAGCTCCCTGGTCTCAACGCCTTTACACTCATCATCATGTCGCAACTAGTGTTCCCGAAAAGCCGTGCCTACGCCGACTCAGTGTTGACAGGGGTCATCGAGGACATGCGGGAGTCAAAGACGGTTGTCCCAGTCATTCTTGCAGAGCTTCTCAGGGCTCTCAACCTTACAACAAAGCGCAGAAAGGGTGTCTTCCACGCCAGTGCACCACTCTTGCATCTGTGGTTGGTCTCACACCTGCCCACCATCATCCCGGTACCAGACGTGCCCTATGATGCATACAGCTTGCCCAAGAAGATTGCACAGAATCAAGGCCAGATTGTGACTACCAACGTCAAAGTTCTCTACCAGCTTCTTCAAAACCTGACAGAGGATCAGATTATATGGGAATGCGTGTGGCTTGTGCGCAGACAGCTACCCCGCGTTGTCATAGCAGGAAGACGATGTATGGTCCTAGCCGGCATCACCGGCTCAGCCGCCTACGTACCACTCCGGGTCCTTAGACAGTTTGGACTCCCTCAGCGCATCCCGGTTTTAGACAACCTGGAGCAGGACTTCGTCGACTTTTTCGAGCAGTCTGAATGCCTCACCCGTCGATTCCAAGCAGATTGGCGAAGTTCACGGAGAGACCAGTGGCCAGACTTTGTAGTCACAACAGGACCATCAACTGATTTGCATACCGACAATGGGTAGGAAACCCTGACCTTCTATCGGGTATGCCAGCGCCTAGGGAACTGCCAACGCCAGTCACAGCCCCATCTCGCGGAACCATACCCATAGCTGACATGGCGGTTCCCTGGACAGATTTCTTCTTGGAAAGACAGCTACAGATCCAAGAGAGAGAGAAGCAGCTTCGACGAGCTCAACGTGCATTCAGGCGGCAGGAAGCGGAACAGAACCGCGAACTCATAGTCATGCAGGAGCAGGTGGAATGCCTCGAGCATACAGTCCGATCCTTGCAGAGGAGACATAGGGGTGATACCAGAGAGAGCTCCGTCCTCCGAGCCCAGTTGCACTTCCATCAAGAACAGCTTGATAGTGCAAAGGAGGAGATGACCAGCCGGATCCAACAGTATGGGTCCCACATGTACAATGCCTCGGAGACAATCGAGCGCATGGAGGTCGAAATCATATCCCTCCAACAACAGGTCATGGACTGTGAAGGCGTACCCCGGCCACTTGACTTTGCTACCCCCGACGGGCCTGCCTAGGATTGAGTCTTTTTCACTTTTTTTGAGTCAGTCCTGTATCACACTCACTCAATCACTGCAATTAATGAAAATCTTTCCTGCATTTTCTGTCTTGCACCTCATGCATAATCATGATTAATCGCTGCATTCTTTTCAGTTGCATGAGCCGACCCATGACTCGATCCTTTACTGCCCTTCTCGCAGAAGTAGAGGACGCAGTCTTGACGGAGATACCTGTCGAACGTAGGATATCAATCAGAGCACAATCAGAAAGCAGTTCAGACACAATGGTAGAGCCAGCTGACCAGCAGCAGAGAACCAATGAAATCCTACAATCTCACGAAAGGGACATTGCAGCCATGCAAGCAAAACTGGACAAGGTTCTGGATTCCTTGACAATTCTACTGGGTACCCGTACAGACGACCC